>JAYKAV010002196.1:745008-854041 GCA_035582835.1 Phoebastria nigripes | reverse complement strand
CCCGCCGTCGTACCGGAGCGCTCCCGCCCAGCAGCGCCGTCTCCAGGCAGCGGCGCCCCGGAACTACAGCGGCCGCCCGGAAATGACGCACGCGCCGCGCATGCGCGGTGGCGCCCGGGCCGTCAGGGGCGCCKCGGGCCCCGCCGTGCCGCGCTGCGGTTCTCTGCGGCGGCGGCGGCGCCCGCCGGGTCCCCATCCCCGTAAGCGCCCCCGCGCCGGGCAGCGCCGCGCGGCACGGGTGTGGTTCGGCCTGGGGCCGAAAATGCGGGTTTTCCCCCGTCGGTGGTATTGCGCAGTACAGCGTGAGGGCACCCCGGTGCCCCTCGCGGGGGACACGTCTGCCCTTCAGTTCCACCTCACCCCTTTCCACGACGAGGAGCGTTTCGTTACCTCCAGCCATGAGCCACAAAGGCACAATGATGTATGTAATACATATGTGTGTATATATGAAGCTGTCCCGGAGCTGACCTTGGAGAGCAGGGGTGCGCAGGTGGTGACCTGCCATGTCCTCGGGCCTCTGCCTGCCAGGGCCGGGGCCTCCTCCCCCGTCTGTGGCCGCGCCGGTATCTCCGAGACAGCAGCGAGCTCCGAGGCTGCGAGCAGAGGAGAAAGGCGGCCGGGAACGGGGCCACAGCACCATCTGCGGGCCCCGGAGCCTCTCCCTGCCAGCCAGAGCTCCCCAGCCAGAGCGGTGGTGGAATTGCCTGGTCAGAGCTAGGGGAGCCTCAAAGCAGGGTCCAGGCAAGCGCAGCTGGCTCCGGCGGTGGGATGGGAGCGGGGCCCAGGAGATGTGCTGGCTGTAGCCTGAATTTAAATGCCAACAGAGGGACTAAATGCTAATAAAGGGAGAATTTTGTGTGTGGGGGGGTGGTCTGGTTTGGTTTGGTTTGGTTTTTGAGAGGGCAGAAAGCTGTATCCCACAGGAGTTCAGATGGTGATGCCTGACCTCACTGTACGGAATTTGTAATAAAAATAAAAAAGATGGTCACTCCCAGACTTGCTACATTAAAAAGGGTTCAACGGGGAGTGCTGGGGAGGGGGGAAAAATGACACGTTTAACCTCACTGATCAACGGGCGCAGAGTTAGATTGCAAAACGGGCTCAGCATCCTGCTGGGGACTGTCCCCAGGCTGGAGGGTCCCTGTGAGGTCGGTGGGCTCTGSTCTTTCCTCTTGGCTGTAACCCGTGTTTTCAGCCAGGAGAGGGAGTCAAAGATAGCTGGACAAAGAGCAGGAATCCCAGGAGCCTGCAGTGGGAAACAAGGCCCTTCTGCAGCATCTGAGATCCAGCTCTGATTTATTTCTCTTCCGAGGTTTCATCCTTCCAAAGTGGAAAATGTTTCAGTGACACCGTGCCTGGCAAGAGATATGCCAGCATGGAAACAAATCGAGTGTGCCACAGGTGTTTACCTGCAGAGAGGCATTTCAGAGAAGGGGAGTACATTGATTCAATGCCRTGCTGACGTTCCAGTCCAGCCCCGCTTCGGGCCCAGCCAGCTCAGAGCTGGGTGCAACCTGGCAAGCTGGTGCCCTAAGCTGGGACCAGTTTTCATCTGTGTGAATTAGACCTGTTTGTGATGTTACTCCATGCCCTTTCCGGTAGATCGTGGGATAAATGAGGTTGGAAGGGACCTCAGGAGGCCAAGAGACCTTACATTGCTCCTGCTGCCATTCGTTCGGCTCCTGGGCACAGAGACCTGCAGCACAAGCGTGAGCGAAGTAGCCAGGCAGGACCTGGAGTCCCAGGGCAGAGGTAAGAGCCTGAAGCTGGCAGCTGCAGACACAGTTTGGAGGGAGGGAGGAAGGGAGGGAGAAGGTGCGTGTTTGGGGAGATGGGTCTGTGGCCTCACAGCAGAAGGGATGAAGGAAGTTCCTGGGTGCACCTGATCCAGCTAATTGCTGAAATTAGCAGGGAGGCAGGGCTGACCTGAGAAAAGGCTTCAAAACACCGAACAGCTGGGAAATACTGGAGCTGCTAACAGGAATTTATGCTACAGGTTGCAAAATCTGGTTGGAATTTGCACCCCTCAAACAAGGGAGGAAAATTTAGCAGGGAGGTGGCAGTTCCAGACCTGACTGGTTAATAGCTGCTGCAACAGGGTGTTAGGAGTAAGCAGGGATGTTTGAAGGGAGTGATGTGTGAAGGAAGCTCTGCTTTGGGGGACAAGAAGGGCAGGAAACAAGTCAGAATCAGCAGCAATCACATTGAGAGAGATGTGAAAAAGGATATTAAAATAAGAGGAAGAGCCTTAGGCAGGTAAGAGAGAATAAGGAAGGAAAGTAGAAGTGAGAATACTGCATAGTGAAGAAGCACTGGAGGTGAAATATAATTTGGGGATGGTCCCCAAATGAAGTAACTACCTTACCTCAGTTTTCCTTATGTGGGGAATGTTGAACTCAAGGAGAGCGGTGGGTGCTGAATGGAAGAGAGGGCTTCAAGCACCCAGCCAAGTTGTAGGGRGAGTTTTAAAGTATTGACACATGAAATCACAGGAACGGTAGCAAGAGTTTCTGTAATTTACTCTACTTGGTGTTGGCATCCTGTGACTAGAAACCAGTAAAGGCAGAACCTGCCTATAAGGAAGTAAAAGCTAAAAACTGAAAACAAACATCCAGGCACTGACAGTCCTCCCCTAGCTGGAGAGTTTTGTCCTTACCCACAGCTGCAGGAGGGAGAAGGACATACTGCACCACATGCATGCAACCCTCCCCAGCCAAGAGGAGATGAACCGCACCAACTCTGCCACTTCATCAGCTCCAAATCTACAGTATTTGCAGGAGCTTCAGTCAGGAGTTGTGTTGCCTGACCTTGGGAGCCACCCCTGGAGCCCCATGGGGAATCCAGCCCTTCTCATGTTCATCTCTCCTATCACATGCGATTCATACCTTTCTCAGCTCTGCTCCTGGGTGCTCCCGCACCCTGCCGTTGTGTTATAAATGAATGGCTGTTGGTGTTGGTTGATATTTAATGAAGTCCATGTAATACTCTTCACTCATTTACTTATCTGAACATTCTTAATACCCAGCCTGGGAAAGTTATCTTGGCTTCTTTAAGCTTTTCCAGCATTAGCAATAAACATTTTACAGTCTTGGCAAGCTGAGGCTGAAAGGAGAGGATGACTTCAAACAGCATTGCTCACAGAGAAGGCTTTAAACTGATATTAAATCACTAAACTGTGCAAACATAACAGTCCTGTAATAAAGATAATCTATGCGCAGTTCAGGCCAAGAGGGGCTCTGGTCCTTGGGGTGCAGGCGGAACCTCTGGGCCCCACAAATTACACAACGCTTTTGGGCAGCTCAGCATCAGAGCAGCGAGCCACTAGTCCCGTAGTGCTGGGCGAGGTCTGCCCGCGCGTGGGGCTGCGTTGTATCTCAAGCCCGAGCTTCTTCTATTGCACCAGTCCAGCAGGATGGAAGGGGCTGTAGGGAATGGCAGCCCCTACTAATCCCCCCAGGTAGGGCTACACCAGGCTGGTGTAAACCTACTCCGGACATGGTGCCTGGCCTGTGGGGCACTTGGCTGTGATACAATCCAACAGCTATTCCTCTGCGCTCAAAGGGTGAAGTGACTAAGAAAATATGCCTTAAATTACCATAAATATTCGTGGTTTCAAAGCCTGGAAGTGTACATCCTCCAGGACAGGCTTCCATGCCTGCTCTCACCCTGCATGTTGTGGTGTGAGGAGGGGATCTCGCAGATGACACCCTCAGTTGTGAGAAGCAGACACCGTGCTGCAGAGGACTGCCCCTGCTCTGCACATGCTCTCCCCATGCACGTATGGCAGGCCAGACCCACATGCAAAGCTATGGAAACAGACAGTAATATGCAAATGCACACAAATCTGTAGCATCTGCTGCTGAAGCAGCTGTACGCAGGCAGGCACCCCCCACCCAGGCATATAAAGTCGTGCTAACGTGCAGTTAGACCACCAGGAAGCCAAACGTGCAGTGCGACACAGACGTGCAGCTGTACCCAGCCCAGGCTTTGAGAGAAGACTTCCCCTCTCCCTGGCTTTACGAGCTTCAAGACCAGCAATGTTTTTGCAAAAGCTTGGTGAGGAATGTGCTTGGCAGGACCTCTGAATGTTTTAAATATTACAGGAATTCTGTAGTTTAATTTCATAGAATCATAGAATAGTTTGGGTTGGAAGGGACCTTTAAAGGTCATCTAGTTCAACCCCCAATCTACTCTGAACTGAGACAGTGTTTTCCCAGTCTTTCATTGTGTTTCACGGTGCCTTTGCACACTGGAAGGAAAGCAGCTGTCTCCGTGGTAGGATGGGTCCCTGCCAGGATTAGCCCTCACGGAGGGCTGTGAAGGTGCTGCTCAGGGACCTGTGCTCCTTGCCAGCCCCTTCATGGCAATGGCTGCAGTGCTGCTGAGCGTATTAGAGCAGTATAAGCACTCGGGTTTGCTCCTGCAGGAACCCGGTTGGTAAATGGTGTAGGATACTTTCCAGGGGCAGGATGAGGGAAGCACTGCTGCTCCCTGGGTTGGACTGGGTACTTTTGCTCTTGGGGCTTTCAACCTGGTACCCATCACAAGCCCTTATATCAGTGGGAAGGAGTGAAGCAGGGTTGGGTGTTGGAGTAACCCCTAAGCAGTATCTCAGGCACTTGCACAGCCTTGGGGTGAAGGAATGCAGCTGCGTGGTGGGCTGTGAGGAGAGGAGAAGAGCTACATGCAGGAAATAGTAGGATTTCCATGGAAATGTAAGAGCCTGCAATGCTGGAGCTATCTCCACTGCCTCCTCCACGGGCATGCAGCACAGCAGGTCTCCAGGTGAGAAGATGCCACTCTAATCCCACACCTTAAGGTCATTTTAAGAGAGGGCTAAAAGCCACCCAGAAGTGAGGATCCCAGTGGTTGTCCTTCATCTGTGCCAGAAGTGCTGTAGTTCAGAGTCAGGGATTCTGGGTCTGGCACTAAGGTTTCTCTTTGCTGCTTCTGCCTCAAGCTTTTTTCTCAGTTGCTTGCCATCTTAGCTGGTGCGTGAGCTGGGGACCTCCATCTCTCTTTAGGTGGACCTTTAAGGCTTTGTATCCTCTGCAAATCAGCTCTGAGTGGATCCTAGGATATGCATGAACCAGTGCGCTCCATGTCAGTAGTTAATGGTAATACTAACCCATGGGCAGGATTAATTAATAGGTGTTTTTAAGGCACAGTGAGGTTTTGGAGAGTCCTGGAGAGGAACAGAGAAGTGTATTATTGAGTTACTTTATTGTAATGATTTTCCCGGTCAGTGAGGGGGAACAGGTCATGTTCCAGCCAGTGCTAACACCTAGGTTGGCAGCTGCAGTGAGGAATTCCTGTCTGGCTCGCGATGCTTTCTGCTGTGGGTGTCTATCCAGGCATGTTCCTCAGGCAGCTCTTGCACTGCTTATTGCACCCATGGCAGTTTCTAGGAGGAAGTAGGGAATCACAACAGCTCCCCCAGACCAGAGTCATCTGGGGTGGGGTCCCCCAGGCTCAGAAGGGCTCCCTGGTCTTCGTGTGCCCTTGGGGTCACAAGGGACTGCAGGTCCCAGCCAGGCAGAGCTGCGAGATCTTTTAGTTTAGTGGGCATGGTGGTGTTGGGTTGATGGTTGGACTTGATGATCTTAGAGGTCTTTTCCAACCTTAATGATTCTATTCTATGATTCTATGATCTGAGGGACTGAAATGGAGCATGGCCTGCAGAGCCCAGTGGTTTGTGTAACTCCTGTCTTCTTCTGCGACTGATCTCCCAAGTTAGGGGTGGCCTCAGGCCTCTGAAAGCTGATGAAGCAGCCATGATCAGGCAAGCCTGGCATCACTCCAGGTCCAAAGCCTGAGTAAGCCTTGGAAATACAGTTCCCAAACCACCTCCCTTCCCAAGACCCAGGTTAGACTCAGAGCTCTTCTCCCCCTGGACTTGAACAGGGAGCACTCTGTGGACCCCAGCAGCCTCTTCTCTCTTCTCACACAGGACACTGAACTGAAGGACGTGACTGCAGTCTTGTTTGTGCCGAGCTCTCCTGCTCACTCCACACCTAACGAAGCTGACAGTGTATTGCCATTTTTATTGGCCTGGCTGGCAATTTTTCAGGTGTGTTTATGATTATCAGGGTCACACCTCAATTAGGAATGGGGAGAGGGATGTTAAACATACCCGCACCTTACCCTTCCTCCTCCAGCCTCTCTGAGTGGAAGGGGATTGTGCAGCACATGGCCTGAATTCCCAAATTGGTTGGTGATATTTGCACTCAGCCTTGAGGGAACTGGCCAGCCTGGCACAGAGAATTGCCTGGCTCAGCAGTGCCACGTTGCTGAGCCGTCCTTGCTGCCTCTTGTTGTTCATGACTATCTGTGCCTGTGTGTGCACTTGCAAGTTTAATAGCAGCAATAGTTGCTTTTGTCAGAGATGATATGCAGGCCATAAAACTCGTTTGCCATTCCTGGGTTTTTTTCCCCCGCTGAGATATGAAAGCTGTGGAAAAGGCTCCAAAGCCTGTTGGCTATTTCAGATGAAGGTTATATAAGGAATATGAAAAGAATGCATTTCATAGTGGCCAGAGGACCTAAAAATACCACTTTCACAGATCTTTGCTTGGACATTGTGAAAAGATTTGGCAGCTGGAGCTACTGCTTTCCAGGAAATCATCCTTAGTCTAGGTTGCAAGCACAGAAGAGGACAGTAAAAAGCTCTCGTGTCCAAAAACAACGTAAGGAAGTTGTGTCTTAAAGGCCGATACTAGCTGTCCTCGTGGCAGCCATCTCCTGTGACATGGGACATTGCTTGTGGACTCCAGGGAGCCCAGCAGGATAAAACACAGCCCACAAGTGGCAAGACCAGTGTCTCAGGGTGATTCCAGGCTGGAGTGACAGAAGAACTGAGGGTTGGGATCGAGGGCGCCACTTAAGGACAAGGTTGTCGCTGGGGTAGTTTGTGGGTTTTTTTGCAAGTAAGCTGAATCCAGCAGTAAGAAGCCTCCTGTAGGGACTGCGCTGATTTAAGATTAACCAGGTAAAGGGCAACCTTGATAGAGCAGTTCATGGGAAGGAATCCAGGAGAATTTATTGCTTCAAAGATTTGATATTACATATATGGAGTTTTTAGGGCATATACCCAGGTAAAACCAACCGTGGGTCATAGTGTTCCTGTGGCAGGCAGAGGAGTCCTCATTTTTATTCCACATTAAAGAGAAGGAACTAACTCCTTTTCCTTCTCTTGACTGGACTAACCACTCAGTCACTGTGTGTGTGCTGAGATAACGCATGTTCTGCGACTGCCTTTGCTGACCTTGTTCGGGCATTCAGCGATGGCGTCGGGGCTCTGGACCATTACGGGTGCACAGGTATTGAGGGCATGTTATCTGAGGTCTGTCCTATTCTTCCCAGTCCTTGGCCCCATAGTGGAGGCAGGCTCTAAGTGCTGTCTCCACACAGTCCTCAAACACAGCTCTGAATCTCATCCCTGCATCTCATACCTGCTGGCAGTTTTCACCAGCATGACTGTCACTGGGAGGCCACTGGATGTGCAAGTGGGATGGAAAATCAGCCTGCTTCTCATCCCTCGTACCTGGGATGAGACTGCCCACCTCATTTCACATCAGGGACGGGAGATGGGGGAACATGAGGCGCATCTGCTGCAGATCAGAGCTGAAAATGCTGGAGGTTGTTCCTCCCCAGATACCTAATCTTTACGGCCATCTAGACCTCTCTCCCCTCTTTCCGTTATCTTCCTGGGCATGCTACAGCTGAGAGCAAGCTCCCGTGATCAGAAGAGCAGGTCATTAAGAGCCTTCTCTAATTGCCAATGTATTTCTTCACCTTTACAACCAGTGACAAATTGACTTTCACTTTATTGTCTTATTGTGCCCCATAGGCATAGTCTGCCTTTAGCTGCACCCGCGCAGTGGGTTGGCTGTGTGTGAACCAAAGCAGAATAATCACCCCAAAGTGCTCAGAAATTACTTTTGAAATACAAGAGGGACTTAAAAATGAACATGTTCGAAATGCTAATAACATATTTTGGCTTCCTTTGCTTGGCTTTTGGAGTGTGGTTACTTGAAGTCTGTAGTCTCTCTGGAATCATGAAAGCAAATATTTATTCTTCATGTTTGTTTCTCTTTTAATGAAAATTGGGATTGTCATTCAGTCTTATGATTCCAGCACACGTGGCTTCAGGACAGACACCAGCTAACATGAGGCTTGCCAGGAAATAGTGACAGCTGGCGACGGCATCAAACACTTGTTTGGGCTTTTTCCTCAATACACATATGCTTTGTGCTCAGACCAACAAGGAGGTGAGCCCCTTGATTTAAAATAAATTCTCCCAGAAGAAAGAAATCCATCTGTCTGGGAAAAGTTAGAAAATATTTTTGCATTTATTTCTTTTTGGTTTTTTATGAATACAAACTCTAGTGAAGAAATATTCCTCTGTTTCCATTGGAAGGCAGTAACCAGCAAAAATTAATGTACAGTATCGAGGAATGCTTGGTGCAAATGGACCAAAAAGGATTCCCCACAGAGTATCGCTACGTACAGGAAAAAAGTTTGCTGCAGTTGGAAAAGACAGCCTGGTTATTACGGGGTTTTTTGCATTTAATCTCCCAATTATAAATAATCAATGTGATTTACAAAATAATTTACAGAAAATGATTGGATTCATCATTGCAATAAATTACTCGGTACGATGCCACCAGCATTGGGAGATGATACAATACTTCTGACACAGTCAGCGCAAGGCGAGGTGTGTCATTTATGCATTGGAAATCAAGGGACAGACCTGCAGCTCCTCTGGCTGGGCTGGCTCAGATTCGTCCCCGCCAGGAACCTCTCAGCAGCCGTGATTCCATCAGGTTCATCTTCCCAAGCACCCCACCTAGTCTATGGTTAGTTAGAGCTGCTGTTGCCTTGCGCTGCCAAAAATGACTCAGGCCTGAAGTTGTGCAGGGCTCTGCGAGCTCCAGCCCTGCTGGCAGCCGGAGAGGCAAGCGCTGGGCACGGGAGGGCTCCTTGCCTGGTTTCAGCTGTAAACCAAAGGTCAGATCTGCGTGGTTTTGGCACAGGCAGGCACAGAGAAACAGGGACTGTGGCAGGGAGGGAGCAGGGCAGGTGGGTGCAGACCCAAGGCTGGGGCAGACCCAAGGGACTTGGACGAGACAGGGTCTTTCCTTGACCTCTGTTGTTCTTCTGTGCAGGACTGAAAGCATTGTGTTTTTGAGGTTGCTGCCCTCAAATCCTGAGGTCTGAAGGAGCCATAACAAATTCTTACCGTGTTATGAAGATCTATAAATCTGTTATCAGCCACTCATTCTACGCTGAGGGAGTGGCACTGGACTGGACAAGTAGATTATATGGCATATCTTAGCATTAAAGCTGGGTCTGAACTGAGATCCTGGGTCCTGCTCCCAGCACTTGGGCAGCCCAAGACCTTGGTCCAACCGGTGAGGTTCGGGCTCTTCTCACCCTCACAGGTCTCTCCCCCTCATATGTCCTTCCCCCCTGCTTCCCTCCAAACAGGCATCCAGTGGTCTTCTTCTGACCACTGAGAAGCAGCAGTGGGGCCGGTGATATTTTGGGCAGTGCTGCCCACAGCCAGCCTGTGCGGGGCTGACCCCATCCCATTAGCTGAGATCTCCTGAATCCCATGGTCCCCCAACTTCCCAGGCCAGGTAGTGAGGAGGCAGTAGTGGTGTAAGGGAAGGATTTGGCAGTGGTTGCCTCTCTGAGCCCTGTGGTGGGAAGGCAGTAAAATGGAAAATAGCAAAACCCCTCAAAAGGCAGAAGGATCCAAATAGTGGAGAATCCTGGTGGACCAGATTTTGCCCCAGTATCAGCTGAACAGATTTGTTAGACCTGGCTGGGGGGGCTTAGTTTACTGCAGGGTGACACTGTGCAAAGACCTGGGACTAGCCAAGGCTGAGGAGCGGTTCTGCCAGTGCTGCCTGGGCAAAACCCCTGTGCTTCACCTGCTGCGATGCTCCTGGGGGAGCTTCCATCTCCATCAAGTTTGGCTGGACTGAGGACTGTCTGGGGAGCTGGCATGGCTGTGGGAGGGAAGCTCTCCATTCACACAGCACAGAGAATCRCTTGTTCTCAGGGTCTGGTGTGTGCTGAACCAACGCTGAGAGGTGGCAATGGGGGAACAGCCAGCTGCACTGTCCCCAGTCGGTCACTGCAACCTCCCCATGGAGGGAGGCAGAAATCTGGCCCTTCTTACAAGGACTGAGGGTTTCAGTAAGGCTTCAGCCTTAGTTCTGGGACTGGAGGCTGCCCATGGCACATGCTGTCTGTAGCTGCAGGAAGGCAGCTTTTGGTGGTGGTGGACTAGTCCAATAAGCAAGTCCGAGTGTTTGCACCCAAGGACCTCTGGATGGCTTCTCTTTTCACAGTGGCAGAGTCAATTCAGGCTTTTCTCCCACATGGTCTTCTAAATGAGGCCAGCTGGTCTGCAGATTGCTAGATGACCTCCTGTTTCGTGATGGCGGGTTGCGGGATGGAGGTGGGCTGTTTTGCCACGGTTGCAATGGCTCCGGGCAGCAGCTTGTATTGCTCTGGTCCTGAGCCCGCAGGTGGGGATGGCTGTGGGGTTTCTGGAGTAGCTACAGAGAGAGAAACAAAATTAGAAGACTTGACAGCACTGGGATCTGTCCTCAGTCGTGCTAGGTTCAGGTGTAAGCAAAGCAAAGGCTCTGTAGCAAAACCATAGCTCTTAATGGAGCCTTGTGTGTTTGCTGCAAGGCAGCCCGGACACACAGGCATGGTTAGATGCCCTGGAAGAGCCACAATAACGAACACCGAATGAGGGGAGCTACTGGCATTTTGACCTGTACTGGCCACTTTTTTGGTGAGCTGAGGTCATCTCAGTCCAAATTCCCAAGTGGTGGCCCCATGTAGTGGCCCTGTGTGGTGGACCAAATTCTCCTGTGTTTTTGCAGAGGGCAAAGTGACGTGTGTCTGAACCATTCAAGGGAAGGGGAGCCTTTCCACTGATTTCAGTAGGCACTGGATGGGATCATTCATCCCTAAATTTAAGGGCTATGTAAAAGTTTCAATCTGCCAGGGAACATCTTGTTGAATCAGTTAGTCTAGCCTAATCTAATCTAGCCCACCTCTCTGTTTGTCTTTCCCTCCTTTCTGCATAGGAATTTCTCACACACTCATTATCAGAGACTCTGTCTTGCATGGAAGTTTCCCTGCAAGGTAGAAACTACCTCCACAGGCATGCTGGAAAGCTCTTGGTTTCTCCTGAGAGCTCTCTGTCTCTCTGGTAATACTCACACATCTGCCCATTGTGCATCTGAGGAGGCATTGTGTTGGCCACAATGACGTTTGTTCCCAGGTTCTCCTGGATCAGATGAGGGTGCAGGGGGTGGTGAGCATGCGGCGTTTCACTTGAGGAGCCTAAAAACGTGCGTATGACATTAGTTGCCACAGTGACAGAAGGAGACAGTTCAGATGGGCAGACCCACTGCACCAAAATTTCCAAGGCTTTGTGCATGATCAGCTTGTGCATATGTGATTGGAGCACACCCTTCCCATTTTCCTCTATGGATGCCTTGGGCTCACTAACCCCTGCCTGCTGCCTGCATTTCCTCTTATGCAGGATTATATTCCTCTCCTCCTGAGTCACACCTCCACATAAAGAATAGCACAGTGGCAACTTCTCATTTTGTTTTGTCCATTGGATGCTCCCAGTAGAAAATCTGGGACACTCTTTCAACCTGACCTTTGAGACCCTTTTGTTTTGATGACTCCCTTCTGACACAGAGGAGGATTAGCGAAACAGCTGGCTGGTAGGAGTTTGGGTGTTGCGCAGCAAAGCTTGTCTACATGCAGAAGGCTGGGGACACCTCTCTGTAAATAGATGCACAGCTAATGCATCTCTTTAGGTGAATAGAAATGGAGGACCCTTTGTTACCATTACCAATGACAGGGGGAGATGATTTTGTGTGAGTCAATGGCTAACCTGCATACAGGCTGTCTCCACCTTTTTTGGGTAGGGAATGATGGCTATAGAGGTTCTCAAGGGGATGGTGATCAGGGAACACCGAGAGGCCTCTTGTAAGACCTTCAAGTACATACCTCCCAGCAGCATCTCCTGCAGCAGGTTGTCAATCTTAGCCATGCCAAAGAGCTTGACAAACTGGATCTGTTCTATCATCTGCCAGGTGATGCTCTGCAGCACAGGCAGCAGTAGCAGCAGCTCCCCGAAGCGGCCCCGTGAGTCATATTGCCGGTCATTGATGTAGTCCTCCAGGCTGACCTGCACCTGGTACCGCATCCGTTTGATCTTGGAGGGGTCACTCAGTCCTTTGGCATCTGAAACAACCCACAGAGCAAACTATCCAGGCTGCTTCCCTAGGAACTGCCCTTCAGTAATAGCATGAAGTCTGGGCGCAGGCTGAGGTGAGCTCTCTCTGATTCTCTATCGTCTGCTGTAATGGACGTTTTTTCTCTATGTAGGCTGACTTCTCCCCTCCCTCTAAGAACAGTTTGGTCCAGAGAGGAGGCCAGGCGGCATTTCCACAACTCAGGACCAGTGTTAGTCGGCATAACCCAGACTAGTCCCCTCTGATGGTAACCCTCACCAAGCTGGAGCATACCTGGGTCGAAGAAGATGATGGCCTTCAAGCAGGCATATTCATTATCGTCTATCTGCAGCTCCTGGAAGGGGAGGACCAGCTCGTCCAGGATGCGGATGGCCACGCGGTTCACCTCCACCAGTTCGGGGCAGTTCCGTGGGATGATGTGGTCGTTTCCTTTGGACAAGCAGCACAGAGACCATCGCCTTGTCATTGCCCAAGGCTTAATCAAGGGTGGCAAGGAGTTCAAAATCCAGGTAACCAATGCTGAGGTAATATTGAGGGTGGAGGACTTAAGATGTTCCTCCTTCTGCCCCTTCCCTGGCTCAGCCTGCCTGAAATGCTGATCTGTGTTGCCAGAGCAGCCTCTCCTTACTCAGGAGTCACTCAAGCAAGGAAAAGCTGACCGAGGAGCAGGAGCCTTTTTCTCAATCACACTATAGCCTGCTTACACAAACTGGGGGGGGCAATGTGAATGTCCGTAGTCCCCCAACTTTGCCACACGTTGTGGCCTTGATGTGAATGTCAGCCAGGCCTAGCTGCATCCAAAGGTTGTGCTAGGCTTGCTAAAATACAGAAGAGCTCAAGCCACCCCCCTGCAAAAAGGATGCCTGCAAACACTGAACCACCCGCTCCTCCACACCGGCAGGGAAGCTTCGCAGAAGCAGATGGGCCAGGAGCAGAAAAGTGCACTCTTTACCTAGCAGCAAGACATCCTTGAACACCATGGACCTCTTGGCAGCTCCCAGTAACAGATGTTCTCCTGCATGTGCTCGCAGCAGTGCTACCTGCAAGGGCAGGGAAAAGTTATTTGGGTGATGCAGAGACAGAGACAAGGCTGTGATTTCACGTAAGCAAGAGGGAAAGCCCAGCATTTCTGTGCTGCACTCGGGGATGGGGAGTGAGAGCCCCTCTCCAGTTACAGTCAGAGAAAGAGGTCAAAAAATGGTTTACTCCTGTGCATAAACAGCTATAAATCCAGCAGAACCAGTAGATAATAGACAGCACCTGAAACATCCCACATTCATGGCACATGTCATGAGCAAGACCATGCTAGAGTGTCCCAGGACCTCACGCCAGCAGTGGGATGTGTTCACAGCAGGCCGTTTGCAGACAAGGCAACTCCTACCATGTGCAGAACCAGGGACCATGCTCCAGCCTGGGAAGTGGGGAGAAGTACGATCCACTGCTGCGGACAGTTGCTGTCCCTCTGGGCCGTGCCCACCTCCYGGTGAAATCACGCTCGTGGGGACCCACGTCCGCCCAGCTGGTGGGGTCACCCTCTGGTCATTCATTCCCTCTGCAGCAATGGGCATTTGGGCCAGGGAAGCCAAAGGGATGTTTTTCTGCCCTGACGTTAATGATTGAAGTGTTTCATTTTACACCCTCCAGTGGCTCCTGAGAATGTTCTGAATCTTTTGCCCTCCTTCAGTTAAAAATTTCAGAGATTTAGGCAGAAACAGAAGTTAACGATTGGACAGCCTGACACAGAGGCTTCTTAATGTCCGGCCAGGAGCCTCTGCTGGAGAAAACAATCATTAAACATTAATGGAGAGATTCTGAAAAGTGTGTCCTGATAGGAATGGTCCCCTTTTCCAGTGTGTTATCCCTCAGCATCTGACAAAGCCAAAAGAAGTCTTACCCTACCAGAAATGCCAGGACAATGTGTCACCCGTAGAAGAGAGCTCTGGTTAGAAAAGATGCTGATGTCTGAGAGAGGGATTTTTTTTTGCAGAGGGTGAAAAAGAGTTATGCAAAATAAACAGAGTGGAGGTCCTTGCAAAAAGGCTACGCACACATGATGCTCGGGAACCTTTATCTATATGCCAAAATCTAGCCTCTCTCTATCGCTATCCAAACATGGGTGGATGTGTTAGCCGAGCTGCTTGTAATTACCAGAGCTGCAAAAACCTGAGCTTTCCTATCTGACGAAACTTTGAGAAGGATGGAAAAACTGTGAGTCCCCAGGGGGAGCAAAGCCCTCACGTAGAAATTTCCTGCCTAATGCAAATTCAAGAAAGCTCGGTTTGAAACCATCATTTTTGTTTCCATAAAATTTGCTTGTTTGAGCAGGGTTAAAGTAAATTACTTCAGCAAGGCAAAACCATCTCATTTGGTATTTGTTCTTGCAGTGATCAACCTGAGATACATCATCCCATTGGGAACTAGGATAAACATAAAAGTTGTAACACAACAAAATAGAACTTTAACTTTGAAATGAAATGGCTTTGCCCCACCAAACCCAGTACTTTGACATTTTGGTGCGGAGGAAGAATGAGGGGTTGGGTATGACCTTTCCTATAAAAATGTTGGCAGAGGTGATTCATTCTCAGGCAATATTTTAATGACAATGTAACAGCGTTTCCCAACATTAAATGTTCCCACTGGACATGTCTTGACTGGCTCTCGTGCCCTTGGGCAGCTGGCTTGCACATAGTTCTGATCATTCCTGCTCCCTGGCATTTCTGTCCTTCCTCCTGCACTCCCCTGAGTACCTGCTGCCTCTGTTCTCATACCATCCTCCGAAAGCACGCATGGCATTAGTTGAGTAGTTTTAATGCAGTGCAGTCTTTCCTCTCAAGCCCTTTGGGACAGATTGGGATCTGCTGATGATGGGGGATGGCTGGTCATAACAGAAGACCTATTTCAGTCGAGATGGGCCTGTGGAGCATGCTGAGAGCAGCCTCTCCTCTGTGGGAAGGCAGGGTTCAGACAATGTCATCTTCAGGCTTTGTTTTCTTCTTTGAGAAATTTGCAGCCCCACAATTGTAAAAGGAGCTCACGTGGAAATTGCTGTCATTTGCAGAGTTATTAACCAGGTTTACTGCCTCTGTTCCAAATGGCACAAGGATGCAATGGGTTATGCAGAGCTGCCCAAGCCTCCGCTGGGCCTGTTTGCTGTGTAAATGTCATTTGCCATTGGAGTCCATTTTGCTTTTCATAATTTTTGAGTTGTATTTGCCKTAGGAGTTTAACAGATTTCTTACTGTTTTAACCAGTTTAGCACTTGCACACAATAGTAAAGAGGGAAATCTGCTCTGTGTTAACAGCACTGAATTCGCCGGGGCTTTGTGCTGCTGCGTTATTACTGAAGATCTCAGTTTTAGGATTTAGGGGGTTTTGATCAGCTGGATGCTCTCACTTTCTGGATATCCTTTTTCTTCATGATGTAAAAATTACCCCTAGATCAACAGGGCTGGAGACTGATCCTAGCTGAAGAGGACCCATGCTGGTTTTGTGACCGAACACTRGGAAGATTGGAAATACCTTCCTACCTGTGGCAGGACCTGTGCTGGCCACTGCCAGAAGTCCTATACCCTGCCAGAAGTGCTATCCCTTCCCTCTGGAGCCTCCCCACCATCCACACGTGCTGTTGAAGGCTGGGCACACATCATGTCCTGCAACATCTGCTGCAGACCTCTGAAATTTAGATTTACACAGGAGACATCTCCTTGTATCTCTTTGAGGCTGCCTGAGATCCTGCAGTATAGTTTTACAGAGGATTTCAAACCCTCTGTGCTTATCTTGGTTATGGAATCAGCAAATGTAATTTTAGTAATTTGTGTTAAATGCAAATATATTTCTGGTTTTTAACTCTGAAGAGAGATTTTCTTATTGCCTTGGGAGCAAACTAGTGTTTAGTTTCAATAACTCCACACCAGGAGAATGGATACAAACATATCCCTGGGCAAGAAGCAGCAAGAAAGATAGACAGGCAGATTTGGTTTTAAGTCTTGAGCAGACCTTAGGCTAGAAATCTGTCCTACTAAGTCCGATTACCCTAAGTATTTGTATAGCACTTCAGGTTTTCAAAGTGCTGCACAAACTATAATTAATAAATAATTGACTGATAGACCCATGCAATATGCGCACCTGATTATGAGCTCAGTGTTATCATGACTGTGCTCATCGACTGATTAGCTGCACATGCAAATGGCCTGTGCTGGCATTGTATGGATGCCGTTCCCAATCAGCTGCAGCAGCCAGGATAACAGAGCGGACAATGCACATTTTCTTTGAAGGTCTCAGCTGCCTGGCTCTCCTTCGGCTCCCCGCTGCCTTTGCCAGGGCAGAGCGAGGTGGGGTGGACGGGGGGACTTGCCTGGTCGTCCAGGGGCAGCTCGCAGAAGGCAGGGATGTACTTGGCCCACTCCACCAGCACTAGTAGCTGCTGCTTCATGGACTCGCAGACGTCGGAGATGTTGGCAATCTTCTTCCCTCGGATGTCTCCATTGATCACAGGAACTGGGGATGATATCTGGAAGGACAGAAGAGATAATTCAGCTTTCAGTGCCACAGAGGAAACATAGACAGGAAAATCCCCAGCCCATGGGTTGTGTTGTTGCAGACTCCAGCATCAACGATTACTTTTTTCTATTGCACATCCAGCCCCCAGAATATGCGGCCCAGCACAACTCATTTAAATTGAGATCAACTTGGCGATCTGTGAACATGAAATGCTTCGGAGCTGAGGCTGTGGATCATCTTGGTAAACTGTCATGCCTTGGATAGACTGGAAAGCACAGAAGAAATGTTTCTAAAGCCAAGGTCTTCCTCCCACTGAACAAACGTGCTCAGTCAAGATCCAGGAGGGAACAGAGGGGCTCATGTAGCAGTCAGCCTCACCAGTAGCAAGGACATGTCCACCCAGTGCTGCTGCACAAGCTACTTGGTCCCACCAAAGGGCAGAGAACTGCTCCCCCTTCCACCCTGCTCCAGAGCCAGTGCTTGGCCAGACCTGCCTTGTCTGCTTTTGACAGGAGGCACGCAGGCTCTACTTCTCCTCCTGTCTGAGTCAGCGTGAGCACAAGAAGTCTCTGCTGAAGGTAGCTTTCCAGGTCTGACATTGCTTTCTGTGAGCACCAGGTCATTAATATTTGACATTACCCAATCTGAGATGCTAAAGACAGACTTTAAAGACAACAACCTCCCCCCTCCCCCCGGCTTTTAGGCCCTTTTGGCAAAACTGCACATGTGCAAACATGCCCACAACACAGGTCGCATTTTTTGCATGGTGAATTATTTGTGATTGCAGAGGCAAATGGGGCCATTTCATTTGCAAAGGACAGGCCTGACAACTCTTCAAGTACCGTCACACAGAGCTGGAAAGAACATCTCCCCCAAACCAGGCACCCAACCTCCTGCCTGGTTCTCATGCATAGCTGCTCACCCAGCTCATCTAAAAATTTGCCCTTAGTCACTACTTTATCCTCATGCTTCTGTAAGCAATTAACTCAAGCCCATCGCTGCCCTCCGCCTGCCCTCTCTGCTCTTGTACAACATCAGGTCTTCCTGTCCTGTTCCTGCCAGCATTTCTGCTTGGTCCCTGCCAGCCTCCCCAAGAAAATGGAGTTCAAATGCCACCTGCATTTTTTTTTTCAGGTTGCATTACCTGGAAGCTTTCCAGCTCTCAAGCTATTATTGAATAAATAAGATTGTAAAAATCTCACCATGTATTACCCTAATCAGAGAGCCCGGAAGGCTTAGCAAATAAATAAAGACCTCTGAGTGAGTGACCCGAGATCTTGGAGAAAGCAGCTCCTCAGCAGTATCTTGTTCTAATTAGCTAGGCACATAAAAGTTACCAATTACCGTGCTGGAGCCTGTCTTGTTTAATGAGTCTCTCTGTGCTCTGTGGGAGAGCAGGAGCTCCCCTGGATTTGTCGATGGTTGTAGTTTTTATCAGCAGACCCTGCTCAAGACTTACATATGATGCCACTGCAGGACTCAGAGTCCCGGAAATGTCCTTCCCTTGTAGATCGGGTGACTTGAGACCCCATTATCTCACACCTCTGGGAGCAGCACCAATATTATTTTTATAGGGTATATAAATATATTAGGGCCTGCGTAGGACAAGGTGAGACATGGGATGAGGTTGGATGCTTCTTGTGTACAGGGTTGGCCCTTGGCCCTTCTGGCATATCCCCTCCTCGGGGAGGCAGACCTCACAGCCTGAGCCCCAGCGTGGAGCCCAGAGCCTGGTACGTCCTGTCCTGGAGCATCTCCCGGGGCAGCCTTCAGGGTGATATGACCCTTGAAGCAAGGAARAACGTGGACTGCCAACTCGAACGCCTCTTCATTTTCCCCGGGACAAGGAGTGCTGCTCCCCCCAGCTCCCATGAAGAGTGGTAGCTCTTGCCTCCAGCACAGCCCCATCCTCATCACTTGTTCTCGTGGACAAACCCTCCCCGCAGCCTGTGCGCTCCCGTCCTGTCTTGTGTCCTCCCAGACAGTGCTGATCCGTACACCGGATCAAACAGTACACCGTTTGCAATATCCAGATTCTTAAATCAGAGTCATCTTTTCAGGTGAACGCTCTAGGAAATAAGTCTTGGCAGTATGCTTGTGGAAATGGGGAATTTCAAGCAAACACTGGAAAGAGTATCTGCATAAAACATGCATGAAACTGATTCCTTGTGAAACTCTGCAGGAAGCCAGAATCCGAAGTTCCTAACAGCCGATGGGGAAGGGAGGCTGCTTGTGCGAGGCCAGCCCCTCAGCTGGCTTAGGCGTCTGCAGCTCCTTGGATTTCAATGATTGTACCCTATTTTCTTCCAGCAGGCTCTCCAGCCTTCATGTGTCCCATCAAAGCAGAACAGATTATTGCATATTATTACAACCGAGTTCTGGACCAAGGAGCATTAAAGGGATGGTTTCAGGTAACAAATGCTTTTGAAAAACCAGTGTTGAGTTGGCAGGTAATTTACGTAGAAAAGAGGTGGTAATTTGAAGACTCAGCTATTAAATACTCAACTGGCTCTACTGGCCAGATAGTGCCTGATGCTTTTGTATTTGCCAAAGAAGAAAGAAGAGGTACCTGTTGTGCCAGGACTTCTGCCTGCAGTAAGACATTGATGGAGGGCAAGCTGCTGTCTTCGTAACTTGATCTCCGGGTGCTGATTCGGTCCCGTTCATTTTGTACAGCTGCAAGAGAGTATTTTGGCTGAGCTGCAGGTCGTTCATGGCAATGCATACCGAAAACTAGCACAGACTTTTGGCGTTTCCCTTCCTTAGCTGCAGTTTCCCAGCTTCCCTGCCTGGCAGGGTGGAGGTGCAGCTGTGTCTGGTTTGTGACGGGATGCCTGCGAGAAGCTGACTACATCTGGTGGTTCTGTTTTCACACTCGCTTTATTAGGCTTTCCTGGGATGGGGTTGTTTCAGAGCCCAAACACCTGGTTCAAAGCCTGTAGAGTTCAATGGGAAAGTTTCCTTTCAAAGGATCTGGCCCTGAGGTTTTTGATTTCAAGATACGGGGTCTGAAATGGTAGCTATGCTCATGCATGCAGCCCAAAGCTTATGTGTGAAATGGAGGAGTTGARCATCTGCATGGCTTCTTTGTCTGTCCACATGACTTCTGTGAGCTCCGTTTGGGAGGCTCTTGCACCGGGTGGGTGCAGTTGGAAAACTTCCCTCTAAGCGAAGGAAGTGCAGAACAGCTCCTACTTATCTATCCAGAGCAACAGAGCGCTCTCACACCTTATTGTAAAGAGAGCCCCAGGACAGGTTTGACCCCAGCGTGCCTCCCTGCTTCGTCTAGTCTTGAGRACCTGGGCTTTGAGTCTAGAGGTTGCAGCAGCCGGAGCAGAAGCAGTAGTGCTGAGGGGGAGGATTTGCCTCTCTGTCTGCCACGAGGCCGTGGGCTGGCCGTAACTCACCACGGCCACGCCAGTCAAAGCCATCTGCTCAAATAAGGTATTGATCGATGGCAGGGGAAACAGAACAGTCCCTGCCTTAGGCTGGTGGCTCTCTGGATTGATACGTTCTCAATGTATAAATCCACCTGATAAAAAGCAATAATGAGGCTGGGCCAGAAGAAAAGCCCTGCAGTCAGCGGCTGTAAATAGGAGCTCTCAAGGTTATGCCGCTTGTTATCAGTAGCAGGCCCCCGAGTTCAGTCACGCCATGATGTTTTCCAAATGTTTGCTCAGTATTAGCTGGTCATGCACCTAATGTAACTTCTATTGAATATTAACAGACAGCAGCAAAGCTCTGGGCATGGGATGAGCAGGCACTGCAGGGAGAGGAGGATTCCTATGTTCTTCAGGAAAAGTCAAGCCAAGTTCCTCGCAATACCTCATTTATTTTTAACATTCCCTGTAGAGTTCATCCCCTTTAACAGGGAAGAAATGTTCCTGCTCAGAGGTGTTCCTGCAGGCCGGTGTTCCTGGGGAAGCCACCCAGGTACTGCTGGTACTTCCCTGTTGTCTTCAAGGACCCCTTTTCTCCTAAGTTTCTCCTTGAGGGGGTGTGAACTGGGGGGGAGCACAGGGTTTAATTTCTCTGCATGGAACAACAGAGCCAAATGCCTCCTGGTTGTCCCTTTGCAGACATCAATGGGGTGAGCTCTGCAGGGTGCCAGGCAGCTCCTCTGGGCTGCTTCTGGCAGTTTGTCCTTCCACCAGCAGGACCACCAGTGGGGCCACCAGCAGGACCACCAGTGGGGCCACCAGCAGGACCACAGCAGCCCCAGGTTTCCTTGCCACTGTGAATACTCCTGAGAACCAAGCAGGGCTAAACAAGGGGTGTCCTGTCGTGTCTGAGTCATGGGGACCTTGAAGGGCTGCAGAGACAGAGAGGCAGGGGAGTTGGTGGGGTGAGTCTGGGCCATGCAGGGGGGTGGATATCTTTACTCATTTCATATGGAGTTAAATAGCCAAAATGCTCCACCTTGCTCTGGGTCCTTTCTGCTGTGGCTGATGTATCAGATAAACTAAGCTCTCTGCAGAGGGTCAGCAAGAACCTATATGCACATTAGGAAAAAAAGGAGCAAAATGACAGTTGGACCTTTGCTGGACTCACCCATCCAGCTGTGGATTTCATGGTGACTCTGGGGCAACAGCACTTAGAGCAGTTTTCCCAGAGTGTTTCCAAATTTCCAGGCCTTCTTTCAAGTTTCTGCTTCTCACTGATGTTGAGAAGTGTTCCCAAACCGCTCGGATGCCCCGGCTACGTGGGAGCACAGGTGATGTGTGTCTCAGTGTGAGCGAGAGTGAGGTGAAGAGGCCCGGGTGTGATTTGTGTGTACAAGCACAGGCAATTCTGAGACACAAGCATGGCCCTGCGGCASTCTCATGGGCTTGTCTTTGCCGGCATTTTGAGAGGTGCCCTGAGAAGGGGCCCTGAAATTGAATTTGGGAGCACGCAGGGCCCCCATGCCTTGCCCTCAACTGTTGGGACGATGGCTGCTTGCAGGGACTTCGCATGGGTGGGAGTGGGCAGGCTGGGCACACGCAGGGCTCATGACTGGAGGCCAAAACTCTCCCTAAACCCCCCTGTGATGGGGGTCTGGGTCTGTGCACAGGAGAGCACTGTGGAGGGAAGACAGGGCTAAGATGGCTGGGCGAGCGTGTACACGGCAGGGACTGGCCTTGGGCTGCGAGGGCTTCCTCAAACATATGCAGCCAGTGTGACTGCTGCTGGGGGGAGCRCAGGGAAGCCACGCCGTCACCCACCTTCCTTCTTCATTCCTGCTCGGAAGCACTTCTTAAGCCTGCAGTATCGGCACTGGTTTCTTTTGTCTTTGTCTACCACACACTGCCTGTTAAACCTGGGAAGAAAGAGAGGTGTAAGCAGCAGCAAGACTGAGCCTGAAGGCAGGACAAGACAGAGCCCCAGGCTCCAAGATACATTCAGAGCAGGTTCCCAGAGGCTCACCCTGAGAAAGGAGCCCCGGTCTGTGCGATTTCCATGCTTGCTTTAACCTGAGGTTTCTTCTTTGCACTGAATATCTCAGCCCTCTGCTCTACCTCTGGATGTTCAATAAGRATGGGCTAGAGCTGACAGTCGCATGCCGGAGCTCAGGCTGCTGGTCTTACTCACTAAYCACTAGGCATAGGATGCTCATGATGGACTCACAAGCCCCAGTGAAGTTAAAAGTGTGAGCCAGGAAGGGTCCGAGCCAACTTGGTAGCCTCTGTTGTAAGTTAGATCCCAGTTAGAAGGGAGGAAGAATGCATTTATTCTGAATAAAAAAGGGATAGAAGGTTGTTCTTGAGCTAGTAAGGTTAAGAAGTGAGTTTAAGTTCCTGCATCTCTCCAGGGCTGTGTCTGGGATCCAGGCCAGGCAGGTTGGTTCTGACCTCTGGACAGCATCGCTGGTGTGCAAACAGCTCTGCAGCCACTTGTGCTTCAGAGAGGACTTGGGCAGCAACCAGCTCCTTCCCTCCACACTTGTATCACCAAATCCATTGCACATGGTGGGGCAAACACTGAGCTCCCATGTGTGTGGCTCTTGCATGCAGCACAAGCCTGGTGGCCATTTGCAGCATGAATTTCACTTGCAAATTTGCTCTAATTTACTGCGGCTTGATCAAGCTTGCAAAGTAAAGACAAAGGTGTACAGAGCTGGGAAAGGGCTCCCAGCCATGCCAAGTTCTGTACATTTTGAAAAGGCTTGTTTCTACCGTGCTTTTTAAAGCCCCAAGCTAAGATTTGCCCAAATGGATGCCTGAAAGCAGCTTTTTAAGCATTTCTGTAGCATTTATATAAAAGCCCTAGTCTCCAAAGAATTGGGCACCTTGGCTTTTCTACTGGAGCCGTGCGGAAGGGGCTCCCTGGGCAGCCAGCTTAAATAACGCTGGGGTGCAAGTGATAATGTGCTTCACATGCACTCATAAACCTGGGGCTTCTTTCTGTCACTCAGATTTTAGAGTCATGTTGCTCTTCATGCTCTCCAAGTGGCTGTCAGGCCATCAGGAGTAACTCACTCAAAAAGCCCAAGTGATTTAAGCACTCTGAGCTGAGGATTCCTCGGTTTCCTCTGCGACTCTCTATGTGTGAGTTGCTCAGAGCAGGGAGCAGRCAGTCACAGCCGCTGACRGCACGGGAGAGCTGTGGGCTACCAYCAACGACACAAGGTGCAGTGCATGAGTTGCAGGAGCAACATGGGTGCCTCATCCTCAGAGACGTCCACGCTACACTGCCCAGCTTGTTGCTCCTTAGGTGTTCTTTTATCGTGTAACAGGCAGTGACAGCATTTTAAGGTAGATGGCAGACACGCTTCCATCTCGTGATGGAGAAGGGATGGGAGGCCACTGAAGTGCCCCCAGGGAGTAAGTGGGGTTTGCGCTGCACTCACAGCACTGAGTAGCAAGGTGCTCAGCCCCTGTAATAGGGCTTCCCCCCCGGCATCACCTTGCTTGCTGGCTGCATCCATGGTTGGCCATATCCATTTGCAAGAACACGTGCTTGGCCCCTAAAGAATCGGGCAAGACCTCCCAGGGTCTTTCCCCAGCGATCACTGGAGGGCAATCCCAGAGTGAGAGTGGTCTCTGACCCTTCCCAGCTGGGGGGTGAGGTCAGGGAAGGTGGTGGAGGACGCAGGTAGGATGAAGAGGATGAAGGACCATGCTGCTGCGCTTTGAGGGCTTTGCCGTTTAGCTCCTAGAGACTGTTTTGTCTCAGCCACGCGACTGTCCCCTCTGTCCTTACCTGCAGGAGTACATGTGGTTCTTCCGGACGCTCCTCCTGAAGAAGCCTTTGCAGCCATCRCAGCTGGAAGCCCCATAATGCTTCCCCGTGGCGCGGTCCCCACAGATGGCACACAGCGCGCTCACCCCAATGCTGTTGGAAGTGTTGAGGTTGGCTGCTTCTGATGGAGACGTGTCTGCTTGGGGAAGGACACAGGAAGAAGAAGACAGTGAGACAGACAGCCAACATTTCCTAACTCAGTTTCCAGTGAGAGACTTGATTTTTGGAGGAACTAGGCAGCTGCAGCCAGGCTGTGCGGCAGGGGCCGGTCAGAGAGGTGTGTAAGGAGTAGTGAGTGCTCCGAGTGTCTTAAGTCATTGCATTTTGAGTGTGCAAAAGCTCCCTGTGTGGCAGGGTGAGACAGGTCTTCCCAAAGGCCTGACTCCAGCGATGCCTTCAGACAAAGAGGAAACCCATTTGCAGGAGTCACAGAGCAGAGCCAAAATTCCTTGGGGATTTGCAGACGCTTTGGGCTGCAGTAGCATGGCCAGAGAAAAAGCTGGTGCAGAGTTAAAGCTGAGGTATTACAGCTCAGGGTGAGCAGCTGATTTATTAGAGAGGTGTTTGTGTTATAGCACCAAAAGAGCCCAAGACAGCCCTGAGCAGACGTTATCAGAGAAACGAGGTGACCAGCTCCCTTTGCTGGAGAGCCTCTCTGCCAGGCATGGAGCTCCAGCCTGCACGGTGGTTCTTCAGGAGAACAAGACTTTAAGTGCATAACAAATTGGAATGACTTCAGCTGGAAAACTCATGTGGTCAAACACTACCCATGCAAGGAAGGACTGATCAAGCTAACCCAGAAAGAAAGGGTGACGCTGTAGCATGGAGGAGGCTGTACGCTGGGTATCTTCCAGAGTCTGGTAGCACCACAGCTGAGATTGATGTGTCTTACAGTCCTTACAGACCGAGGGGGACTGGCACTTGCAAGGCTCTTTTGGGAAGATGGAGAACTGCAGCAGCCTCTGTAGGAAAGGACATCTGAAAGGCTCAAAACCATACAAGCCCTACACTTTTAGTTGGCTTTCCCTCCAGCAAGCCAAACCAACTTCAAGGCTGAAGGGATCAGCCCTTAATTCAGTTGATCTAATTGTCCCCTCCCATGTACATTTTCCTGCATCAGCACAGGCACATTCCCCTGCCTCAGTGGAAATCCCGGTTGCAAATGATACCCAGGATCTACAAAGCCATAGAAACCTGCTGGGATTTTAATACTTGAGTCTATTGGTCTCTGGTCTCTGGGTTTGGCAGGGACGCAGTTAACTCTCACCCCGGGAGGGCCACAGCTGCTCCCACTTGGCACCCAGCAGAAAGGGGGCTGGGTGCTATAAAAAGGATGGTCCCAGCAGGGCTCCCTTTGGTAGCTGGAGCATGGGTGCTGGGAGAGCAAAGGCAATGCTGACTGGGGCAGGGCTACAATTTTAGCTTTTGCTTTGCAAAGAAAGGGGTATCGTAGCAGGCGCTGCACAGCCTGCTTGTGCCATCCCTCGGCAGGAGTAACTGGTGTGCATCCGGAAGCGAGCTAGCCCCTTCCCTGGCTCTGGCAGCACCTTTCTTTTCCCTGCCTGCTTTCTGTCTTTCTAATTCCTTGTGTCCCCTCTGTATTTCTTTCCGAGTCAGTTTGCTGCGTCTCTGCGTCCCTGCCTGGCACACCCTGTCACACAGCTGCGTTTCCGTGTGTGCAGCACTGCCCGTGCAAAGCTCCTCTCTCCACTCCCAAAGTCCTGAGCTCCTCCCAAGCCCGTTCTGGCCGTCTCTTGTCCCTACAAGCAGCTTGCCTCTGAAAACATCCTCCCAAYGCATCCCGAGGGCTCGGCTGGATGAAGGTCATTCCAGAAGGAAAGTTAGATTTCCAGTTTCAGCTAAACATAGGACTTACACGAGAGAGGAAGAGCTGATCTGCCTATAATCACACTACTTGTGTATCTGTGACAGCTCAGATAAATCCCTTTTTAGCAGTATATCATGCTGTAATCAGATGAACATAGAACAGGAAAAACTGGCACCATTATCAAAGAAATTACAACATCTTAGTCTAGCCAACCAACAATGAAATTATTGCCTAACGGATAATTTTCCAATTAAGTTTGTTTTGTAGTGCTAGAAATGTGGGCTTCTGGCTGCTGCAGTGAAGTGGGTTTAATGGGATTGATTTGGAGTTAAGATAAATGGAGGACAGAAAAAATCTGACTTCAAGTTTGAGACCTCGCAGCTGAGACTTGTGTTAGGACAGGAGCTCCTCGAGAGGTCCCCGAGCCTGTCTGACCACGGAACGCGTTTAGTCTGTGACAGTGGCAAACTCGGTCGCTGCTGAGCAGCCACCTCTGGGCTGGAGCCGCAGAGCTGTGCAGGGCAGGGGCCAAGCTCTCCTGCAGTCCTTGGCCAGAAAAGGAGGCGGAGGTTTTGCAGGCGGAAGTTTTGCAGGCGGAGGTGCGGGCAGTTGCTGGAGTGCCAAAGCTGCCCTGGAGGCAAGACCTGCCCCTGGTCTGGAGCTGGGCAGAGGAGGAGGAGGGGTGTCGGTGCCGCCTGACCCAGCTGACTTATCCACCCCTAGGGTGTATTTCATATTGCACCTTATCTCGTCATATAAAATTAACGTGTCCCTCTGCCCTGCRGAGCCCTTGGCCCCCCGTGCTGGGTGGGAGAGGGGCATGGAGAGGGAGCAAGACCTGGGCTTGTCCTGGAGGGTCCAGATGGCCACTGGCAGAGCCRAAGGGGGCTGCTCTCGGCCCCGAGACCCATGGGTGGGTAGGACCAGCCCCTGACAGCGGAGAAGGGGCTGAGACCCAGGGCGGCGGGGGGTTATTGCACAGCAGAGCCACTTCGGCACCACGGTGTCATGTCCGTGATGGAGCAGAGCCATAACCCGGGGCAGACCCGCACATGCTGTGAGGGGACAGCCCGCGCCGCCGGCACAGCCCTTCCGGGACAGGGGTGCCCCAGCAGCCTCAGTGACACAGCAGGCAGGAGGAAAGGGCTCGAGGGGTCGCTTTCTGTGGTGTGCTTCGTTTAGTCATTAACCTCGTATTTAGAGAGACTTTAGGGGGGACTTGGAGAGGAATCTCCTGTTATCTCTGAGCATTTAATCACCAGGACTCCTTGGTCCCCAAATGGGTGGGCCAGTGTTGCGAATCCTGGTGGGTTAAGCATGATCCTACCGTCCTGAGGGGACGGGAACGCTGATCTATCCCCACCAGGTCCCCTCTCCCCTCTTCCCTGGGGCTGAGCCTCCTGACCCCGCAGCGCTCCCAGGGAAGGGGATGCCACCCCRCACCCCAGCACTGCACGGGGAAGGGCCATGGCCTCAGGGCAGCTGCAGGGGCAGCACCTGAATCACTTTTCATAGTGATTTCCACCCTTGCCAGGCACTAAATGGCTTTCTGCTCCGGGAAAACCTATCTCCAGCTGCTGCTGGGGTGGGACTGGCTCTCTGCTCTGGAGCCACCGGCTCGGTCGTCTGTCCGGTGAGCTGTCAGCAGCGTTTCGCTCGGAAACTTTTGGCTAGTCTTTGCTCTTGGTTGGGGTCTGGGGGAGGTGRGACCCCCCTGTGCTCAGCCCCAGCCCTGGTCCCTGGGCTGAATGTCTGGTGGGGACCTCTCATTGCACCCGGCTCCTGGCATGTGCCCGTCCCCGAGGTGTCTGGGCTGCAGGGCACCATCCTGCCTGCGCCGAGCACAGCATTGTTCCACCACCTCAATTTCTCCCCGAGGGAAGCAGAAACCCCCTGTGAGCTGCTGGAAGCCCCACGGCTGACACCCCCGCCGTGCCCCAGCCCTCCCCGGGAGCATTTCAGCGGCCACCCCGGGAACTTGTCCTCCGGCAGCCCCCAGCTTGTCCCGCCGCTGCGGAGGGGAGAAGATGGAGGGGACTTACCGTTGCCCATAGCCAGCACCTGCATGTTCTCAAACTCCAGAGTGGTATATGCCGGGTCTAGCGCTGCGCTATAATCTGCCATCTCCATGTCTATTAGGGCTTTGGAAAGGCGCATTATCATCAGCAAACACGGGCCAGATTGTACCGATTCCCTTGTCCGAGGCTATTGGCCCTTCTGCCTCCCTCTGCCTTCGCTGCGTCCCCTATCTGTTGTCTTTTATTTCAAATATTTCTCTGAAAGGATTTGCTGAGCCTCAAGGCCTATAGTCCCCAGAGGGGTGGAGGCAGGAGGCAGGGGGTTAATCTTTAATCATCTCACCCACTGCCGAACGCTGCTAAGCTGTTTTTTTTTGGTGGAGCAGCAATGATTCTTGTTGACTGTTTATTATTGAATCTTGAGGTGCTTTGCCGATCCCGGTCCCGGGCGCAGGCAGGACCACGGAGCAGGCACTCGCCACCCAGGGAACACCTTGCCGGGCTATTGAACTTGATGCTGAGCTGCTGGTGTTGGTCTTAATTGTACCTGGGTGGAAAACTTGGAAAAAACCCCGCCGGGAGAACAAGGTTGCTCTTCACTTCAGTCATTGCCTTCCCCTCTCCACAGTTGGTTGCCTTCTCCCCCTGATTTTCCCTTCTCTCGCTCCCTCCATCCCTCCCACACCTTTCCCTTTTTCTCCCTCCCTGTCAGAGAAGGTCAGCACCTGCCTGGCAATTTACACGTTGCTATGCAAAGTAACGAAGTACAACTCCTTTTACTTCCCTATAAACCGAGTTTTACAGGGGCTGGATGCCCTATAAACAGATCCCACTCTGCAGCCGTGCCCAAACAGTGAGCAGGGCTGCAGGGCAGCACGGGCGCCCTGGGCATCGCCGGGGCTGCTCCTGTTCCACYGCCGGAGCCACCCCGTGCTGGACACCCCCCAGCCTCGGGTTTTGGCCGACGCGTCTTAAAATTTTCACTAGGCGTTTTACAACACAGCAGAGCTTTACTCTGCAGCGGGATTTTTCCTCCTGCAAATGCAGCCGCTGCCAGCTCTCCCCTGCCAGCACCGGCAGTGGTTCTGCCGCCTCGCCCAGACCTGGGGTCCGACCTGCTGGTACTGGGCAGGGGGGACCGGAGCAAGTGGCCGAGCTGCCTGTGCTCTCCTCCTTGCTAACCTGGGTGCTCTCCTCCCCAGCTGACCCTGGGCACATCACCCCTCTGCTTTAGACAGGACTGAGACGTTTCAGTGTAATTGCAAGATCAACGAGTGGGAATTTAATAGATCGCTGAACAGCATCGGCTGCATGGCGCAGGAGAACCAGCAATTAATGGTTTGGTATCAGCTCGTTCCACGTTGAAAAATTCCCCCTGATTTCGCAACCAGCAGCGGGTGACTGAGTCCACGCGCTGCTGATTTGAGCTCCCAACTGGCTTGTATTTGTGCTTCCCAGGCACCCCAACGCAGCCCCGGCCCCACTGGCACCCTGAGCCACCCTGGCCATGGTGGCATCGCTGTCACAACGTGACACCAAGGTCTCTGGCTCCACAACAGCACGTGTCTTTGGGCAGTGATGCTAGCGACAATTTGCTGTTCATGTTTTAGGAGCACAAGGGATTGTTCAAGCAGCCCTTGCCCCCCGAAACTATGACCTACGTAGCACTTCCAAACAGCTCTTCTACCCTAAGGCTACAGGTCTGCAGAAGCAAAGCTGAGCACAGGGGAGAGCCCCTGCTTTCTCACTTGGGACTCGTGATAAACAATCCTTCGCTGCAGGGAAAAGAATCATCCGGTCTGCGCTCCCAGGAGAGAGGCCAGCGCTCTCTGCACTCACATGCCAGTGGCTCTTCCCTTCAGCAGGAGCAGTCCTGAGCCAAAAATTGTTTTTATGATGTGTACACTGGGATGGGGATGCTAAGGTAGAGCATAGCCCCCTCCGTGGCCTCATCCCAGGGACCTCCATCCCCATCCTGGACGGGCCATGGTGATCCCTTTGATTAGATAAATGCTACAGACACTAGGTCAAATATGTGCAGGATTTGCCACAGCGTCTAGTAAAATATTGTAAAAGCATGGCCCATTTTGCTCTGCTCAGCAAAACAAACCTTTTGCTTATATAGCCTGCTGAGCAAGGAAGGCTGCAAAGGCTGTTTGCTCCCCGGGCAGGAAGGATTAAAAGGGCCAGGAATAGAAATCGGAGAGGCAGCATGTGCGGGAGAGAGGCAGATAAGGAGCGGGGAAGTTTGGAGAGCATTAGGTGGCTCACGAGGCCAGGACTGTCAATGGGACGTGGGGCTTTCCGCCCGGGTTGGTGTTGACTGTCGTTTTCTCACTACCGGTGTCCTCCATCGGTCACCGGTGCCCCCTCCCAAATCCCTTGTCTCAGCGTGGAGGTCAAGGACCAGACCAGCCAAGGACACCGCACGCTTCCTTTGCCCCGGAGATGGGCTCATGATGGAAACGCATCGGCTGCCCCCCGGGCATGTGCTGCTGCGGGGGACGATGTCTCCCCGGGGATGTTCTGCCTGGGGAGTCCTTGTCTCCCCCTGACATCCCTGCGTGGCGGGTTTTGGGACAGCTTGCCAATGTAGTCATGGCTTGTACTAGCCAACAGGACCCCACAGCCCTGCAGCTGTTTTAGGTTGGAGATGTTCAAGTCAGCAGCTGGTTGTGGGACTGATTCAAACACTTCTGTCCTACAGAAGATGTTTTGTCATTTTTATTCCAGAGAGAGACAGCTCGTAGCTGGCAAACCCCCACTGGTAGGTGACGGCTGTTCCCAGACCAGGTGCTCAGGGGAAGTTCAGCTTTCAGGCCCTCTCCTCTCTCCTCCTGTCCCCATTTTCTGTGCCCTCCACCCACCATTTCCTACGTCAGGAGATGGCTGCAAAGGAGACCATGACAGCTCCAGGGCATGAAGCGTTCTGCGCCAAGCAATTATTTAATTTTTATCTGTTGAGCAGTAAATCGTTTCCCACACTAGCACATCATGACACTAATTCTGCCTTATCTATATATCCCTGACTGGCAAATTAATCCAAAGCAAAAGAAGATTCCCTGAAAGTAAGATCTATGCTTCTCAGTAAATGAGGATTAGGAATAGAGTATTTAATAGAGCATTTATGGTAAGGATGCCATCAGCTACTGTGCTTGCTAGCTCTTGATGTCAAGTGGGTGAGCAGGCTCCTCTCACGGGGCTCCTCCTGCCCTTCTTGAACAGGGTGTTGTAGGATCAAAGGATAATTGAGGTTGGAAGGGACCTCGGGGTCTCTACTCCAACCTCCTGCTGGAAGCAGGGCCAGCTGTGAGAGCAGCATGGGTTGCTTGGGGCTTTATCCAGTTGGGTCTTAAACACCTCCAAGGATGGAGACCGCACAGCCTCTCTAGGCAACTGATGCTTGACTGTCCTCATGGTGAGGAAGTTTCTCCTTAGACACTGTCTGAACCYCTCTCCAATTTTTATGCCCATTGATCTCCTCCCGCCATGCACTCTGTGAGGAGCCTGGCCCTGTCTTCTCGATGCCCCTGTGGGGGTTATGCTCCTGTGGTTCCTGCTGGCCCATTTCTCCAGCCTGCCACGGGACGGCAGCCCTGCCCTCCAGTGTATCGACTGGACCCCCCAGTCTGGAGTCGCCTGCAGACTTTCTGAGCATGGACAGTGATGAGGTTGCAGCTGGGAGCCTGGGGCCCTCCTGCCCTTTGCTTTTCTCTTTCACAGCTCTACACTCGCAAGAAATCCCCAGCAGAAATGCCAGTGCCCAGAGCCCGCAGGACCAACCTCGTCTTGCATCAGCGATGCCACCACTGCCCCTTGCAGCCCCGGCTCCAGATCGCTCCTCCCATGTCACTCACAGCTCCAAGGCCACTGTGGGGCTGCAGTGGCTTTTCCCTGGCATGCAAGTGAAGCAGAGAYGGGCTTCAGGTCTGAAACCTCTCCAGAGCAGGAAAGTCCTGAACAAGGTCGGGGCCCCTGCTCAGCCCACCACTGTTTTGCCAAGTGAGCTGCTGGGGAAGCACGAAGCCGAGTTACAAGACAAAGAACAAAAATCCCAGGGGAACGTCGCCAGCGTAGTCATCTCCACACATGCAAAGGTCCCTTCTGCTTTTTTTTTTTTTCCCCTTTGAAATTTCAAATTCCAGTTTGTGGACAAAGTCCTGCCTATCTGAGAATATAGATCTCCGACCACTGACCAAACTCCACTCCAAGCAGTCCCGAGGGCTGCTCTTCCCCTTGCCCACAGATGCCTCCGCTCAGTCCCTGGATCTGCCGGGATCATGCCGAAACTTTTGCACTGGAGCAGAGCGCTCATATGTGCACAAAGTGGATTTTGCACGTTTCAACCTTAACATCAGCAGCTCCCTTTCTCCGTGCGGAATGGGAAGGACCATCGGGAACAACCAGGTAGGAGCCTTATCACCTGCAATTCATTTAGGCAGCCATTGCAGATGGAAAATGAGGAGGAGAAACAAGGGCTTCCATTGTGCTTATACCAGCAATTTTAGCTCATCATTTAAATTAGGGAAGTGGGAAAAAAAAGGCAGCTTCAGAGGGGATGGAAAACAAGAGGGAACATGAGCTCATGGAGGCAGAGCCGCTCCATATGGTTAACTGATAACTCCAATTTGCCTCTTCCCTCTCATCTTTTCTGATTCTCCCAATTAAGCTCAACTTATTCTCATGCTAATCATTTCTTGACCTGTTTATTCTGCATTAAAAAATTAACAGAGAGCAGTTTACTGCATGACTTGCTCACACAGAACTGCTACAGATTAGCAGGCAGGCTTTAAGCCTCTGTGCAAGACTTTTGGGTCTAGCAGCCAGTCTGCACAGCTCGAGGATGAGCTTTTTTTCCTGTTTTTAAAGAACAGCTTTTTCTAAAGTCAATATAAATCCCCCTCCCTTCATGCCTTAAGTATATTTGCTCTGTGGCTATTTCCAAATGGGAAAGATAAAGCCAAGGGCTTGTGTTTTGTCAGACTTTTTGTAAACAGGGATATTTAGGCCACACTGTCAAACCCCTCTGCCTTCTGCCTCGGCGTGCCGTGACTCCGGAGCAGAGTTGTCTGTGTGTTAATAAGCAGCTCCAAGGAATTTGGCAGGGGCTGGGGGGCTGCAGGTCAGTGCAGCTGAAACAAGCCCCTGGTTCAAGTGGCGGATCTTTGCCTCTGCTCTGGGCAATCATATGACGGACACACAGACAGGGGTCTGCTCCCGTGTCYGTCCCCAGAATGTCCCCAGCAGCAGCGAGAAGTCTCCAGGAAAACTGATGATTCAGCAGAAGTTGTTTAGGGTCTGTTTGCCCCTTGCCAGCCGCACACAGCGCATCCCTGCCTTGGCAAAACACTTTGGGGAGGTGAACCAGAAAGATCCACCACCTCCATCCAGGGAGGTGGATCAGAAATATCCAGCCCCGAGAGGCAGGTGGTGACCACAGCCACGTGCCAGACCCGTGCCCGAGGGAAGATGCAGGCATTTTATCATCCTGTTCAATAACAAATTGCTCTTGGTGATTTATTTTCCCCAGCGCTGACGCGCCTGTCGCTGTGGTTGGGACAGATGCTGTTTGGAGCTGGGGGCGATGCCCAGGACAGGCGATGCCTGAGCAGACCCCGGACACACTGTCACTGGTGAGCTTGTGACATGCGGTAGCACCTTGGGCTCCCCGGCACAGCTACGGGTGACAGAGGCAGCTTCACCACAACCTCAAGCTATTTCTCACCAATGCCAAACTTATCAAAAAGTGGCCAAACCAACCAGAACTGTCCAGGCCTCCAGGCCATAAATCACCGTGTGGAGAATCAAGGCAGTTTTTGGACATGGGGAAGAGACACTTCAAAGGAGGTAGCAGACTCTGCTTGAACTTCTCTCCAAAAGCAACATGTGCATTTCAGCCGAAGCTGGGATGGATGTTGGAGCTGGAGGCAATTATTGGAGCTAAAATAAATAGCTGCTATGCAAAAGCGGTAGGGAAAGAACTGCAAACATGGGGACAGACAGACCATTTCAGCATATGCTGGTCTAGCAATAACACTGTGCGTGCCTTTCATCCCAGGACCAGAAAGGGGTTTATTATCCTGCCTAATAAAGGCTCTGAACACTTGAGGAAGTAATTATTAGTACTCTTSGGAGCTGTTGTTTTGCAAGGACAGTAAGTTTGAGCTGTTCTCGGAAGGGCAGCTGTGCTCGAAAATGCCAGTGCATTTGCTGGTGTGTATTTGCAATCACTCTGCCTGCATTGCAGCCCTCGAAAACAGCATCTGTCCTCTGGGACCCGCAGGTTGGCACTTGTGACTCTGGAAAGCTGGCTGCTGTGTTTTTACGCAAAATCACACAATGAGCCCAAGACCAAACGCGGAAGAGGAACTGTTAGATTCATCTTCTTCCATTACACCACAGGCTGCAACTTGGCCCAAGCTACAGCTCCCACTGCTGATCCCACTTGTCCCATCCAAACCCTACACTGCAAGCGTTGCACTCCATCCAAACCCCAACCCAATGGAGATCCGGACACTTTCCAGCAAAACACTCTCCTGCCTATTTGGGAGGAAATCCAGAAAARCTCTGACTTTGCCACATGCTGTTCCAGATTCACTGTCTACGCTGGCAGATGCTCAGCTCGAATTCAGCGGTTTAAGCCCTGTTTAATCGGGGGAGCAGAAGCCACAGGGAAGCAGCAGTGCTGGAGAGAGGGTTTGCTGCCAGCAACGAGCACCTATTGCCTTCCATGCCTCACCAGCTCACGCGTTTAGTATGGCAGGGATCTCAGCAGCCCACGTCTGGACCTGGAGAGAACTTGTTTGGCAGGTGAATATGATCCCTTTGGAACTGAAGTAATCTTGCAGCTTCTCAGGAAAAAGATCCCTACTGAGCTCGCAGTCTGGCAGGCAAGCGAGTCTCTCCTTTCACCTCTGCTAGCTGTTTGCAGGGCTTTTACGTTTCATCGACTTTATACATTCGTTACACACACACGAAACAGCCCCTGAATCGTTCCAGCTGGTGGAGCAATAGGTGGAGGAGGAGAACAGCCAAAATCAACAAAGGTTACAAAGCAAATTTTACTTTTTTTAAAATTTATTTTATCTTCTTGCGAAGGTGGATGCATCAGCACGCCATGCCTGCTGGAAGTGACCTCCAGTTGCTGCTGCGGCTCTCGGCATCGGCCCTCACTAGAAATTAAGGCAAAAGACTGCAAAGCTGCTGGGGGTGTGGAGGGGGAGCTGCAGCGGGGCAAGGGTGGCGGGGGGACAGTCTGAGCCCATGCCCCCGGAGGAGGGCAAGTCAAGGGCTCCTCAAGGGCAAAAAGCATCTCCCTGAATTGGGCAGCCGTGGGCTGCTGTGGCTGCCCTCCTTGTGCCCCGGGCTGGCTGGCAAAGTCAGCCCTGGCCAGGGAGCTGAACCTTGGGGGAGCATCTCAGGAAAGGGCCACATATGTGTCTGACGGGAGGCAGCAGGAGGAAGGGTGAAAGCTGCCGAGGGTGGGAGCATTGGTCAGGTCTGAACTGGGAAAGGTAGGCTGGGCATGGAAAAAAAAATAAAAAAGGGGGTGGTAAGTTAAAATTTGAGAGATTCTGGTTTCTGAAGTCGGAAGAAAACAAGTCAGTGCAAAATGCTTTTTCTCCGCAGGAGTGTGCAGAGTGCCTGAACAGCCTGTCTTGTCCCCAATGTCCCCAGTCGCCAGAGCACAGCAAGTGCCAGAAGGGTAAGTGGGAGCAAAACAGTCCTCAGGAGCTCCACGTCCACAGCAGCTTTGCACCCCTGCAGCCCGCGGCCACCACGGCACTCTCCTATGCAACACAACCATTCTGTCTACTCCCACAGAAACAAAAAAACACAGCAGAAAGCAAGGTATGGGAACATCGGAGCTTTCTACATGCAAGGTTTGTTGCATGGGGGACAGCAAGGGTGGGGGGATCACATGTCTCCACCTTCCCATAAACCCATGGCCAGGACACTGCAGTGCCAACTGCCTGGCCCCTGGCTAACGAACAACATGGCAAACTGCTAATTAGCCTTTGAGTATTCGACCTATGTCTCCAAGACAGGATAACACTATTAGTTGTCCCTTTACACTCCTGCAAGGCCCCATGCCATTGGCCTCTTGTATCATAAAGAAATTAAAATATATCATGACCATAAACTACATCATTTGAGGAAATGAACCATTTCTAGTAAACGTATCATGGGACGCCGGAGCCATGAACTTTTCTAAATCAATCGCCAGCTGATAAAGAGCGCAGGTATTTGCTGGGAGCAGCTCCCAGCACGTGGCTCCCCACGCGGCGCTGGCGTGGGGACCTCGTCCCGTGGTATGGTGGCTCAGGGTTCAGGCTGCCCCAGGAGGCACAAACCCCACCGCCAGCACAAGCCCTGCTTGGGGGGAATTGCTCAAGCAAGAGGAACCCCAGGATTTTTGCTGTGTCCCGGGGTCGAGCGGAGGCTGGCGGGGTGTTTTTTGGATGAGGCTCTGCGAGGCGCAGCAGTCCGGGGTGTGGGATGCTCAAAACATGTCCGAGTGCCTGCAACCCCCCCCCCGCAGCACCCTGAGCCCAGCCAACCTCCTCGCTGCCTCACCTTCGCACCAGGGTCCCCGTGGGTGCTGGGGCTGAGGGGCTGAGCACAGAGATGGGGGACCTGCACTGGAGCGGGCTGCGGAGGGGGACCCAGAAAAACTTTCTCTAAGAGCTCTGTGCAACCAATAAGGTTTGCATTGAAAGTGTTTTTCTCTTAGTTGTTTTTAAGCTTTCATTATGAGGGCTGGGTAAGTCCCACTGCAGACCTCTTTGGCTAAGGAGCAGGCAGCAAACAGGGCAGGACCTGAGGTTGCGCTGCAAGCTGGCAGGATCCGTCCCCGGGCTTGCCGAGGCTGCAGCACGGGGCAGTAATGCCAGACACTGAGAACTGGGCTGAGAACGACCAATTCGTTTCCCAAATGGTGCAAGCAGTCACTGGGGTGTCCATGGGACACCAGCCCAGCTCCACCACCTCTTCCCCCAGGAGTCACAGCACCCGCTCCACCGTGCCGCCCACGTTGGGGTACCTCTCTCGAGAGCCCCAGAACCGAGCTTGGGGACATCAGCCATCGCCACCCACAGACCTGGCATGTTTGCTCTACACAAAGCAAAACAGAAACCAGAGACTTGGGGGTCCCTTTGCATGGGGACCAGCAATACCTATGTGGGGGATGAGCATACTGCAGCTGCTCCAAAACCCCAGCGGAGGCCCCATGCCGGGGTTGCCAATGCTCTTCGTTCACATAACCTCCGCAGCACTGGCTACGCAGCTACTTCTCTCCCCGCTGCGAGTGCCGGGGGAGCGYGGGGGGTACCTGGTGTTTCCTGGAGCAGGTCGTATCTGCTGCCATTCATCTTCCAGGGGTGCTCAGCTCTGCAGGCAGAGCTAGGGGAGTCTCGCCCTCGGATGGGGCYGTCCAGCCGGCGAGCCCTCCATGGGCTGCCGGGCACGAGCCATGCCCGGGAGCTGGCTGTGGTGTGGCGGCAGGGACCGGCTAATCCCTTAATGCTGGTCACAATGAGATTTGATGGGGAGCAGGAGTTTGTGCCGCAGAGCCACAGGTTTTAAAGGGTTCTGGCCACTACCTGGAGGGGAATTATAAGGTGGCTCCGGGTTTGTGCCCCGCTGCTGGTGCCCGCTGCAATGCCTGCTGCTTTCTGGGCCACCTTTCCGAGGTGCCCTCACCCTGGCCTCTGGCCTGCCACTGCGTTTCTGTGGGGCAAGGGGTGCCCGACCGCCCATGCAGCTCTGGATACTGCTCCGGAAAATGCGCCTGGGTGTGTTTAACAGCAGGAGTGGGTCTGACTCCCTCTCCAGGGAGAGGCTGGCTGCTTTTGCTTTAAAGTGCTTCTATATAAATACCCAGAGTACCGTATCCTTGAGAAACAGCCTTTGTCTCCCCGCCCAGCCCCCATCGCAACATGCAGGGCCGGGAGAAGCGAGGACAAAGCAGGATAGCAGGCAAGGAGMTGCGCACATGGTGCTCCCCATCTTTGGGCAGCCCTGAGCTTTGTGTCCTGCAGAGYCCGGAGAGCATCTCCAATGGTTCAAACCACCCCGGGGGCATCACTGCCAGAGCTCTCCCGTGGCTCCCCGGGCACTTGCCTGCTCTGTGCTGGTGCCCTCCTCTCCCCATCCTCTCCCAAGGAAAACAGGACCTGGAAAACTCTCAGGGCTGAGATTTCTTAATCGATTATGCACATTGGTGCTGTCGATGGCGAATCCAGGAGCCTCCGTGTCCCAGGCAGCCCAAGATTTCAGCTAGTGCCTTGCACCGCAGCCCAGCCAAGGCAAGCCCAGCAGGAAGAAAAGGGATTTTCCAACTGCCAGGCTACAAGAAACCCCTCTCTGCCACCACAGCGCTGCACACTCTGCTTTTTTTTTCTGAGACGAAGCTGCTGCGACAGTCTCCTGTTGACTTGTTTGGCCCAGGTCCAGAGGGGAGTGCGGAGGCTGCTGAGCGCCGAGATTTTTCTCCTCTGCAGGGAGTGTGTGCTGGCATGTGTGGCCCTGCTTAGCCCAGAGGAGGAAAATTAAGTGAGGGATTAGAGTGGCACTTCACTGGGTTTTCACAGGCACTGAGCAATGAGTTGAATGCTGAAAGGGAGAACTGGGAGCCTTTGCAATGCAGCCCTGTGCTGCACGGCTGTGGCCCCAACCAGCGCCRGGAGCGAGTGTGGCCTTGCTCAGCCTCTGTGCCCGGAGGAACTGACTGCGGGGCCAAGCCCATCTGAAACACCTAATTTCCTGCACTTTCCTTCCTCCTTGGATGGCTTTCCTCCCGCCAAGCCCACCTCTGCTTTTGCTGTGCCAAGGAGTAGAGAGCTTGTTCCTGCCCTCCAGAGATGTCGGACCCTGAGCGCCATCTCGAAGGCACAAGTCTAATGGAGGAAAACCGTTCCTAAACCGTTCCTGTCCCATCTCTGTGAGCCTCTGCTCCCACCCGGGGCTTCCTGGGGTGCATTTGAGTTAATTTGGAGAGCACCAGGCTGCCAGCAGCTTCCAGAAGGCTCCTGGTGGGTCAGGGATGGGGAATGACCAGCAGGTCCGTACCTCGGCTCTGTGCCCGGGAAAGGGGTGCACTGGCGATGGGGCAGATGCCCAGCATGCCCGCATGGAGCAGGGAGCAGCATCGAGGGCAGGGCCCGGTCTGAACCGTGCGTAACCCCGTGACACCTCCCTTCACCCCTCTGTTTCCACACCGGTTTTAACGCCTGTAACAGGGAAACACACCCAGGTCAACAGAGATTTCTCCCAGACGGTGGCAGTCCCTGGGCACACACCTGTGGACAAGCCGCGGGCAGCACCCGGCTCTGCTTCCACCAGGGTGTCCACACAGTGGCAAAGCCACCGCCTCCATCCCACCACCATTTGGTCCTTGAAGGCAGCAGACTCCAGGCAGGGGAGCAGCCAGGGCTGTGGATCTGAAGCCCGGCTGTTTGTCCCCTTGCCCCTCCTGTCTCCTTATTCCACCCTTCATTTCCCGGTGCCGCCTTTGCCCTGCCGACGCCAGGCTCTCTGTGTGGTCTGGTTCCCTCAGGCGCCCATCGGTGCCTTCTCCGCTCCTCCCTGCCGGGGCATCTCGACCTGGCTGAGCCTGCCCGTCCCTGGGGCAGGACCTGCTCCTGCTCACGAGCCACGGCGGCTGCAAGCGAGAGGCCACACAGCTTGCTGGATGGGGACCTGCAGCACGGGCAGGGTTTTTTCCATAGGCTGGTTGCTCTTTTGTGCCTTCTGCTGAGCCCCCCAGTGTTGCCCTATCCATTAACCTGACACCCTGCCCAGCCTCACAGTCCATGGCCAAATTTCCTTGGGTGACATTAACACCAGTGAATCCTCTTCCCGGGCTGGGCTGCTGCTTTTCACTGGGGGCRGTGGGGTGGACCCTGCCGTCCCAATGGACATGATGGGGTGGGAGGCAGGACTTGTCCAGTCGGCTGGAAACCGGGGACAGTGCACACTGGAGAGGAGCAGCGGCAGCTTCTTATCATGAGGCATCAAGGCTTTGGGGACCGTGCGGCAAAATGACGAGCCTCCCCTGGGAGCAGAGGGGGAGAGAAGTGGCCGAGCGGAGCGGGAAGAGCTGGGCTCTGCAGCCTCCGTGAAAGGTGCTGGGCCATAAACGCGGCGCGGTGGCTGTTGTTTATGTGTCGGCAAACACGTCGAGTGGGCTCGACTATTGATTCTGACCGTATAGAAGAGTGTTGTGGCACTTGTTCAGGTTTGCGCAGGTTTTACAGCTCTTGTTCTAAGTGCCCATGTATTTGGTTTTGCTCCTTCCTTCAGGTCTATCTGTTGACATTGGCTCTCCTAACCAGAGCTTTGGGCCATGCCAGGAAGCTGAGTGTATGGCTCTCCCTGTGTTTCCCACTTTCCCAGGGGTTATCACCTATAAAATCTCACACACACCCATGGCCAGGACAGGTTTCTGGTGCAGAGGCAGGTGAAAGGTGCCTGCTGGTCCCACATTGGTGTGTTCGGGTGCCCGACGCTCAATGGCAGGATGAGTTTTAGGGTAGATGGGCAAAGCCGTGGGTAAGGTGCTGCCCTGGGCAGCCTGGGGCAGGATGAGCAAGGTGAGAGATCTGTAGGGCTGCGATGAAAATCCAGGTGTCAAACTAGCTTGGATGTCCAGAGAGGGAAAAGGTGTCAGAGCTCCCAGAGCATCACCACAGAGGAGATGGCCCATGCATGGTGACCCACAGCATGAGGCCCACAGTATTCCCATTCCCCACCTTCACTCTTCCCACCGGGAGATGCCAGCACTGGCTGAGCCCGCAGGGACACCTTGGTGCTGGGGGCTCGGAGGGCTTGAGTCCACGGTGATGGCCCCCATCCGCCGCTCGGCACCGCAGGGCTGCAGCCGGAGTCCCTCCAGTGGCTGCAGCCTTTTGGGATAGAAAGTCTGGTCCGGCTGCGCAGACCCTCAGCTTTTTAGAGCCAGGATCCGTCCGCTCCTCAGCTGCTGGTGCCTTTCCACAGCTGCTCGCTCTGCATGGAGCTGCTCCTCTCGCACCTTTGGTGCATYATCCAGAGCCCACCATTAATTTTTGAGGCATGTATTTCCTGAAGGGATTTGCTGGGTAATTTCTGTTGATGCTCAGGCTGAAGCTTGGACATGAGCCGTTCCTGGGAGTAATTGCTTCTGGGACACGGCTTAGCTCAGGGGCCCCAGTGGGAACGTAGTGCCTCTGCCCAGCTCAGGCGAGCAGAGCCATCAGCCCTGGGTTCACGATATAGCCACTACCTTGAAATTTGCCTTCCGTGAAAATTCTGCAACATTTGCCGTTTCCACAAACATTTCTGCCAGAAACCTTGTTTGCTTGAATATTTGAGGAAAGCAAACAGAGAAGGAGCCTGAACACAAACAGTCATGGACATTTTTTTTGCAGTCTTTGCCCTGTTCTAACCCTGAGCCAGCCGGCAGAGACACTTGCAGGTGTCCCCCCTGCCTGATGTACCCCTTGGCTCTGCCCTGTGCCCTGCCCGGTCCCCCACTGCTGGCCCTGGTCCTGCTGCAAATATTGCTTTATTTTAAAGAAAATCACCCAGACCTTGCTGTCTGCAGGACCACCACCACTCACCAGCCCTTTGCACTCACTTTAAATAAAAATCGTTTTTCAGTGTCATTTAAGAAATGTCAGCAGAAGACTAACTGAGCATGTCCCCGTGAAGGGTGGCTCGCAGACCTACACCTGCCCTGCGGAGCTCAAAATAGCTCTCAGACGCTCCTCAAACCTTCCCCAGCCTCATGCCGCTTGCCTCCCAGAGCTGGAGCTCACTGCCCACTGATAGCAGTCCTCTGTGCTCACTCCCCCTTATAAAAATACCATCGTGTTTTCGAGTGAAGCCAAAGATGAGGGCGTGCTGCTGGCCCGGTAAGCGGCCGGGGTGAGGCAGCTGCCCTGGAGCAGTGGAAGTCGCAGCCCTGCGGGCAAGCGCAGCCACCCCGCGACACTGAACAGCATCCCTGCAGCCCCCGCGATGGGGGGAGCATCTTCCCCAAGGAAACCTCCACCAAGCACCAGCAAACAGCACTCAGGATCGGGCCAAGCAGTGATTGTCCCTTTTGCATCCCATCTAAATACCAGTGCTTATTCCTGGATGCAGCAAGACCCTGCTCAGCCATTTCTTGCCCTGGTAAGTGCTGACCCTGCCAGCACCAGTGTTACGGCCATCCCCAACAGCCGGTGGGGACGGCAGGAGTGGGGTCAGGGAAGGAGGCTGTGCCGGGTGTCCTAACACCCACCGATCCCYGACAGCCTCTGGGCCATGGACACAGAGCACAAGGAGTAAACAGAGGTATTAAATAGCAGCTGACATGAGAAATCAAGGGGAAAAAGCTCAGTTTGGGTCATATCTGTAAAAAATTAGACCTATTTGGCAATGAAAAATAATCACTTCACAGTGAAAAGTAAAAATACTCAGAAATTCTGCCTCCTCTTATGTTCTTCAGCTGAAACTATTCACCACATCTGACCAAAACGCCTGAGCAGCTCTGACGTCTTGCATTTTTCAGTGAATTTCCAAAGCTGCTTTACTGAGCTGGCCCCGATCATGCGCCGGTCCCTGCTGTAACCACCGGCCCCAGGGATCCCCAGCTCCAAGAGCCGCTCCTGAAATACGAAGGAGCGGTGCTGCCTGCACTGGGATTGAGGGCAATTGCCCGGATTGGGCCCAAGTCTCGTCAGGACGATAAAGGTGGAGCCGGGGGCTCGTCGCCTCCTTGCTGCCTGGGAAAGGACTGTCCCCTCACCCCCTCTCCATCCCCTACCCTCTCGCACACCCATTTGCAGCCTCCCCCAGGGTTTTAGCACCAGCGTGCCTGGAGGAGCCTGTTCCAGCTCACAGCCCATCCTCAGCAGGTGCTGGTGAGGATGCTGAATGTGCCCCCAGCCCCACGGCTCTCCGGGAGCTGCGGCATCACTCCCTTCTCACCCAGGGACCCGYGCAGGGTGCTGGGGACAGGACACCTTTGTCACCGCCTGGCAGGGCATCCTTTACACAAGGCAGAGGTCTGATGGGAGGGAAATAAGTGCCCCCAAGGTATAGTTTAGGGGGAATGCCGGTGGCAATTTGGGGCAGGGATGGATGGGGAGGGTTGCAGTAACTGTAGCGGGGGGATGCCCCACTCTCTGCTCTTTCTGATGCCACTGCCGCAAAGAGTGGGCTAGACCCGCTCGCCGTCCCAGGGCCGAGTGCTGGCACCCAGCTTTCCCCTTAAAATATATCCCTGGCTTCAAATGGATGCTGAAATGCTGAAGCCTCTGAGATGGATAGGGAGATGGGAAAATCAGAGAATCTTTCCATSGATCAAAGGAAACTGAAAATAACAGTATGACCCCTCCAAGGCTGAAGGTTCATCTGGTGGAAACTGATGTGCATCCGCCRGCTGAGCCCCGGCAATGCTGGTGCAATGCCAGCTGGAGTGGCCCATCCCACCAAGGGCCGGGAGCCGGCCGGCCATGAGGGCAGCGCTGGCGGGCACGGCCGGGGCTCAGCACTGACACTGCTGCGTGGAGCACCCCCATTGCTTTGCAAGGGAATAAACTTCCCGGTGACCCTGGGAAGGGTTCAGCCACCACTTTGCCGTCTGCCCCACGGCATGTCCCGGCTGCTGTGCCCAACCTGCTGCCCAGCCCAGCCCAGCCCAGCCCAGCCCCAGCCCCGCGGCGCTGCAGGCTCCCGGGGAAGCCAGGCGCTGCCTGGTCCCCCATCCCCGCCAGCCCTTCCTCGCCTCTATTTGGATAACTTTTTCACCCGTTTTATTTATGAGGACTCCCCTCCTTCTGCCAACACTCTGAGTTTCCTCTTGCTTTGGTCTGGGAGGCCCGTCTTACTTTTTTATTCTTATTATTTTTCTCTCTCCCCCTTGCAAGGCCCCAGGCTCGGCAGCCCGACCCCGCGAGAGGCTCACAGGCGGCGGGTGCCGGCTGGAGCGCGCCTTTGTTTGGCCATGGGAGCAGATGGGGAGAGTGGCTGCAGGTGGGATGTGCAGCGATTCTTCCCCAGCCCGGTCTGCCTGCGCCTGCCTCGGTCGCTGACCCTCAGGCTGAAAAATTAGGAGAAAATCAGGATTTAAAAATAAAAAGTCAGGAGAAAATTAACAGCAGAAAGATTTGCCTGCCTGTGTTTAAAGTCACCGATGTGCCGGGGCTGGCAAGCAGCTGCTCGCATTAGAGCCAGCTGCAAGTGGGCAGAAGAACTTAATCGTAAGTGATTAAAGAGCTCGTTCAGCTCCTTGGGTTGCATCTGTCAGGCAAAGCCTGTTGCTTGCTGCAGAAATGAGGCTGGTTTTGCACCCTGGGGCAAAGCAGGACAGAAGCACCCTGGATTTGGGGACACCCAGACCTGGCCACCCTGCAGTGCCATGTCTCCCAGGCTGACGGGAACGTCACTTGAGCCTCCCCTTCTCTTGCAAATGAGGCACAAGTCAGTCCCTGCGAGCTCGGTGGGTCAGGAGCCATCTCCCCATCAGCAGCAGAGAGGGAGGAGTGTCCCCTCCTGCACAGCGACTGACTCGGGGCTTCAGCCCGGAGGATGTTCAGCACTGGCTTCTGCTGGACCAGCCCACAGAGGTGCCCTCGCTCCAGGATCCGACCCTCTGTACATCTCAGAGGCATCAAGCCTTCGTTTTACCCACTGACGAGCAGCCTTCATCGCGCAGCTCCTTGCACATTGTCCAAGCAGTGCCAGCTGGACGCAAAACCACAACCTGCACTGAACAGACCAAAAACTTGGCATTTTTCTGAGTCCAGCTTTATGCGAGGCCCCGTCCCGCTGCTGGCTCCTGCGGCTCAGAGCCCGGGCGATGGGAGCTCCTCCAGAGCCCCAGCTCCTGCGGGCCTGGGACATACAAACGAGCAACCTGGTAAAAGCAGGCTAAAACTCAGCATTTTGTAGCTGCTTGACTGTAGCTCCCTGCTCCAGTTCGGCCCAGCAACGCTATTGCAGATCCTATGCAATTCCTACACGTTTCCATTGCAATGGGCTGTGGACCCATGGAAATGCTGATGAGTCCCGCGTCCGGCCATGGCTCACCATGGGGCCATGTGAGCCAAAACTGAATCGGGTCTGGAGAGTACAGAGGTGCTGGGGGCTGGGGCAAGGAGGCACGGGGCCTCGCTGCAGCGTGGATGCCCAGCACAGGGGCAGGTTAGGGCTGGAGGTGGCACCCGTAGGAAGCTGCAGGCCTGGAGCAAGAGAAGCCACCACCCAAAACAGGACCATGAGCAAAGCATGAGGAAGTGGCCTGGGAGCCCCACAAGCCCTCCCGGGGCCTGGCTGGAGCACACGCGGTGGCTGGAGCGTGGGCTGGTGGGGCTGTGCATGTTCGTGAGTGGGGTGTGGTAAAGGAGAAGAGGAGCAGGATGTGAAAAATACAGTGAGGAGAGGCAAGGTAGAATGATGGAGAGCCAGGGGACGTGATGGAGAGTGATGGAGAGCCAGGGGAAGTGATGGAGAGCCACGGGGTGTGATGGAGAGCCACAGGGAAGTGATGGAGAACCTTGTAACGGTGAAACCTTGTCTGACGGCACCTCACTCCGCATCCTGGCCATGCCCAGRGAACTGGGGTTCGCAGATCACACAGGACCAAACCAGCCCTGGCCCCTCGCCTTGCAGGGGTGCTGCAGCACGGGCACGTTTGGACCCATCCTGAGGGCAACGGCGGGCTGACGACAGCCCGGGCGGGGGGACCCGTCCCCCCATGTACATCTGTTGGCAGTTGGCATCTGGCACGGCCAAGGAGAGCAGCGGCGCGGGGCTGCCCTGGGCTGGTACCCGCTGTGCCACCCAGGGAGCACGGGCACAGGCCTGGCGGGCATCTCCCTGTGGCCGGGGTGCCCCGGGCAGCGGCGTACCGCCCGATGCTCTGCACCGCAGAGCCTGAAGGCTGCCGTTCGTCCGGGCACTACACTCCCTGCTGGGAAACCTGCCCAGCATTAACACCAGCCCGGCCCCGGCCTTCGGCGAGAGCAGCAGCGCTGGCAGGTGCCCGCTGCGCCTGCTCCCACAGCCCGGGCATGCCACAGGCTGCCTGCAGCCTTTGCACTGGGGCTGGCTGCATGTCCCAAGGCAGCACGTCACCTGCTTTCTAAACTGCTTCCACTTCTGCTGCGAACCCTGCAGCAGCCCCTCTGCCAGCAGGTCGGACCGCTCTGCTCCCTTGGGCACGTGCCTTCTTCAAGCCAAGCAGAGTGAAAGASAGAAAATACATATATATGTATATATTACAGAAAAATTAATCAGGGACCCTTTTTCTGCCTCCATCTCCAGCCTGTGCAGGTGCCTGAGCTGGCAGGGGCTGGGCAGCACAGCGGGGCTGGGACGTGGGGCCGGGGGCTGCTGCCCGCTCCCAGCCCCGCTTCCCGCGAGCGACAGCGGGGCGGCAGCGCGGGCGATGGAAACGCTGTACTCACCATATGGAGCCTCCATCTTAGCGCTTAGCTGGGTGCTTACATTGACCATGTCTCGCCGGCTACTGCTATGGGGACTTGGGGCGAAAACCAGAGGAAGTAGAGGAATAAAAAGAAATCTAAATAAATAAATAAAAATGTCTTTCACTAAGGAACTAGGTGAAGGCAGGAGGGAGCACGGAGAGGCAGGGCGAGGAAACCTGCCTCTCCTGTTATCTTATTGATTCGCTTAATCAGGGCTAATGTGGGTGGAGATGTTAAATAGTAACCAAGCTCTTATGGAAACCAATCTGCAAGGTGCCGTTGCTGTAGCTATAGTAACTGCTGCCAAGCTAGAAACTCAAACACGGCTTTTACTGGACTCTTTTGGGGCTCCCGTTTCCACCCGGTGTCAAGGCTGGGGCAGCCGCCGGGCTGGGGTTCACCCCCGGCCACGGAGGGGACGGGGTGGCTGGATCCGGCTCCGCAGCACCCCAGGTGCCGCCGGATTTCATGCCGTCACCCGCCTGCGGTAGGAAAACCAGGGCTGAGCCCGCCTGCAGGCAAGGGGCTAAGCCTCCCTGCGGGCAAGGGGCCATGGGACGAGCCGTGGGGGCTGGCACGTGCTGGCATGGGCAGAGCAGAGCCTGGCCGAGGTACAAGGGGCAAAACGCCCCGGCCATGGGTCGGGATTTGTTCCCTTGGTGCAAAACCGGAGGGGTCACTTGGGATGGGGAGCCGCAGGGATGCTGCGGTGGGATGCAGGGTGGTACCCTGAGCACGGGGCCGGGGTGCAGGATGTTTGCAGCTCCTCCCTGTCTCCCTCTGGTCCCCAAATCGGGGGGACCCGCAAGGTGCCGCAGCCACTCACAGACATCTGTGCTCCCTCTGGGACCACAGCACCCAGGAGGAGCCCTGGGGACCTCATGGTCCAGGGCATGCAGATGCGGTCCCYGACCTTGGGTAGAGCCCTGTGCTGCTGGTGGCTCCGTGGCAGGAGCAGCCCCTGCTCCCGGGGGGCTGCGCTGAAGCAAGCAGGGCCACATGCAAGAGGTGTTGCTGAGATGACACCAAATATATGGGGGATGCAGAGCTGGAGCTGAAAAAGTGATCGTCCAGCAGCGCAGGGCCTCCTRTACGTCTCGGGAAGGGGCCGGGCTGGAGGAGGCACTGAGGGGTCCCTGCCAGTCCCAGGACCCCCCAGCACCCCGGCTATTGAAACCCTGCAGCTCCGAGAGGACAAAATTAGGGACGTCTGCTCCTCTGGATGGGAAACCACATCCCAAGGGAGCGTGTGGTGGGGCAGGGGTGAGCGGGCAGGGGGCTGCCGGGACGCAGTGGGCTGCGGTGGAGGAATCCACAGCTGGGGGCTCAGACCCAAGGCCTGGGAATCTGGGGACCCCTGAGTTTGCTGAGTGCTGAGAGGTCCTAGAGAGGGAGGGGATGTGGATAATGGGGTGCTCAGCAGTGCCAGGGGTGAGGCAGGGCAGTGGGACAGCGTGGGGCAGCCTGGGTAGGACAGGGAGCTCGTGGCCCTCTGGCGTCATCGTCACCCGGTGTCCCAGCAGTGCTGGCTTCTCCCACACGATGGAGCAAAGCGCCCGGGCATCACCCACAGCCGTGGCCCATGGCCCTGCTAAGGGCTTCTGCACCCCTTCGCTGTTTACCCCAAAAACCAGAGCAAAGGCACTGGCTCGGTGTTACGCCGCAGCCCCAGGCTGCGAGTGAGGGAGGACAGACACGAGCATGGGGGTCTCCAGGCTGCTTTATTGAGGGGCTCAGAGCCGGGGGCCCTGTGGCCGGAGGGGCTGCTGTGGAGCGGGGGCATACTCAGAGCTCCCCACTTGTCCTCCAGTAACTCGCCACGAGGGGAACATCTTGGAATTCGCTTACACCAGCCTCTGCCTTAGCACAGGCAGGGGACAGTGGGGAAAGCCCCCCAAGCCCGCGGAGCAGGGACCATGCCAGCCAGCCCTGCTCCCTCCGTGCATCCCCGAACTGTCCCTATTTCAGGTGACAGGGATCTGAACCATCCCTATTTCCCCCAAAATGGGAAGCAGCCGGACAATGCGAGCGCTGCTGGAGAGGTGTGTTAAAAAAGCAGTTTCCTACGCGGCACTAGGGATGAAGCAGGTTGGACAACCGGGCTGCTGGGGGGGGGTCAGTGTTATAAATAATTCTGGTTCACCCTGTCCCCGTTCCCGGGGGCTTCCTCGTGGGGCTGCAGCCCTAGAACCAGCTGACTTGGTTGGATTTGAGTCCGGTGAAGCACATGTTGTTGGAGCAGCCCCCACCGTAGGTGGGGGGGCAGGCTGAGCATGGCCTCCCCACTTTGTACGGTGCTTCTCCCAGCCAGTTGCCCCTAAAAAGAGAGGAGGGCATCACCTCTGAGCACCATCACCTCACTGCAGACACCGGAGCAGCCATCAAGGAGGGAGGACGGCAGGGGGGGTCTTCCCTCCACACACTTACTTGATGGCGTAGTTGCAGACGAGGAGGACGGCGTGCCGCCACGTGCTGCCCCACACCCGCACGTTGGTGCAGGCACCGAGGGCACAGCCCAAGCGGCTGGAGGATGCCCACACCATCTGCGCCAGGACAGAGAACACGCGCTGTCGGCGACCGCCTGCCCAGGCGTCCCGCAGCTGGTCACCCCAGGACCCCAGTGCAGGGCTCCGTCCCACCAGGGAATCACATCCCACCCGCCCGAATTTCCCGGGCTGGATGCTGTGCCCACCGTGGGCACTGCTTCGTCACCTGAGGGTGATTTCTCACTGCCCTTTTCTGCCTGCAGCCCGTGCTGCCCTGCAAGGGGCTGCCTCGCCAAGCTCACTTAAATGAGCAGCAGAGTCTGGGTCACTTCTCCGATTTACCCAAATTAGTTCCCAAACCTCACCCTGAATCATCGCTGGCAGCTTACGGTGCACACAGGGAGGTGAAACAGAACCAGAAGCTCCTCCTAAAGCCTCTCCAGGCTGAATTTCTTCTTTAAAAAATGTATCTATCTTGCCCATTTGCAACCCAGAGCATCCCCGAGCATCCCCACGGAGAAGCCACACGGGGATGCAGATGCTCAGGTAAAGGTTGGAGCYGTGCAGAGGAAGTAATTAGGGGTTGGCACAGCTTTGTCACTGGGCAGGGGAGCAGAGGGAGGTTTTCCACCTTGTGCCGGTCAGGATGCCGCTGGATGTGCCAGGGGATGAAGGGGCTGCGTTCCTGGGGACCCAGACATGGCTGGGCGCTATAAAGCCGCTCCGTCACAGAGGAGAGGATTCATGCTCGGCAAAAGCACAAAGGGGTTTTTTTTTCCTCTTCACCACCTTTGAGGTGCCAGTGGGGTAGTAAGGAGAAAAAGGCCAAAGCAGGAAAAAAAGCTCAAAATGAAAACCTCGCAGCCAACTGGCCAGAAGGTCCCAGCTGCGCTCCAGCGGGCTGCGAGCCCCCGGGACCTCCATGCAAGCAGCCGGATTCCCGCGGGGGCCCAGGGTGGGAGGGCATCACCACCGGCTGCCTGCACCCCTCCGGCAGGCACGCTGCCTGCTGCCAGCCCTGCTGCCTGATTCGACACAGACAGCTGCCAGGATTTGATCTCGGATTCCAGCTGCTGCTGGGAGAAGGGCTGCTCGCTGCACGGGTGCGTTGTGAGCTGCCCCCCGGTTTGCAGCTGGGTGCCGGGGGGCTGTGGGGGGCTGCGGGGGGCTGCGGCGCTCACCTGCGTGTAGTGGCTGCAGACAGAGCTGCTGCATTTGGAGGGGCAGCGGGGGTTGCACTCGCGGGGGTGGGGGAAGGAGTAGTGCTGCTTCTCCTGGTGCCACGATTTCACCATGTCCACGACGGAGCGGTACCTGCAAAAGGTGCCGTGTGTAAGGTGGACCTCCTCCACCTCACAGGTCATGGGTAAGGGAGAGGAGGGGGAGGAAGRCTCCATGTAGAGGGAATAGGGGAGAGAAGCGGGATGGAGCAGGGGCAATGACATCCTTGTGCCAAGTCCACCTGTGCCCAAGGCCAGAAGACCAGGCACTGGAGGCACCTGAGCACTCAGCTGCGTGGTGGAGATCCAGGACCCATGTCTCTCTGGTCCGTGTGCCAGGCAGAGAGGGGATTAATGCCGTACTCCCCAAATGAGCAGCAGGCACCTCTGGTTTCCCACATTTATCCTGCTGCAAGAGTTGGACCCTCCTCCTCCCCAGGAGGGCTCGATGTGCCTCTTGGTTGCATCTCAGTCATCTGCAACCCCAGCTCAGAACCCCTCTGCTCCTTGACTGAGGGGCTGCTCCTCCACCTCCTCCAGTATTGTGGGTGCAGGGGGTCCCCAAGGAGCCCGCTCCACCCATGGGGCACTCACCTGCCCGAGTGGATGGAGAGGTTCTGCCCCACGTATTTCATCAGCTGGGGGGGCCCGTGGTCCCACAGGCAGCGCGCAGCCCACGCCTCCGCTGCCCTGGCCAGCCGCTCGTCCCACACCTGGCCAGGAGGAAAGGAAAAGGGCAGGCAGGGATTTTGGCTGCCCAGAGGAGGGAAGAGGAGAAACCCGCTCCCTTGGGCTCAGGGGACGTTTCTGAGCACCCCCAGGTGTCCAAAAAATGTGACTCACACATCGGGCTGGGAAAAGCCTGTGGAAGCAGGGCAGTGTGTCCAGGAGCGATGAACCGCCCTGCCCACCACGGCTCCTGGGCACATACGGTACCCGCTGCCCAGGCAGAGCACGGATGCCCTGAAGCAGTGCAAGCCCTGTGTGTGTGATTCCCTCTGGGAATGAGCTCCTTCTGCAAAAGGTGGAGCTGAATCCAGGGGTGAAACCCCGCAGCCCTGCGCTGCCGCTGCAGCTCGCAGCCATCCCCAGCCCTCCACCGCAGCCCTGGCCGCAGACTAACCAGTGAGGACAGCTGGTTCCTTCATGCATTATTTAAAGATTCCTCACCCATCCTGAACCGCTTTGGGGAGATGCCTGGGAGAGTTATCTTGGAAGGCAGGAATTTAGGCCAAGTAAGAAGCGTCACAGGATGCTCCCAGGCACGTCTGACCTGCTCTGGTACCCAGCAAGCCAGGCTGCTGCCTGGTTCTCCCAAATGGGCATCCAGGGACCACCCAGCCACTCCGTTGGAGCTCTGGTCCCCTCCCTGGGAGCAGAGCAGCATGTGGTACCTGCTGTCCCAAGGGTCCCACTCTGTGCCAGCTGGAAATCCCTCCCCTTGGTGGCTCCCCATTTCTCCTCCCTTTAGGGCTGGGTTAGGAGATCCAAGCAGGGTCAAGACAACCCGGGGAAGGCTCTGCCCAGGGTGGCTCTCGTCCAGAGGAGCTGCCCGACCCAGCAAGGCTCTGCAGCCCCTCTCTGTCTCACTCCTGCATGTTTCTTCTCCCAGGGGCTGGCATCCCTGGGCACACTCGCAAGGGACCCTGGAGCTTGAGATGGGGCTGTCCCTCCCAGCTGCAGTTAGGAGAAAGGCTCCCACCTGGGCTTTGGGTTGGGACCTGAGCTTTTCATGCTTGTAGCCATCTCCCTTCTCCTAATGCTACCTCTGCAGCTTGGCTGGACGGATCCTGCCATCCTGCAGCCTGCAAGCTCCCAGATGTCCCAGGCACGGGACCAGGGGTCCTAAATCTGCCCTGGGGTGGAAACATCCCCCCATTGGGACTCCATCCCTCCTGCGCAGAGGCTGCATGGGGCATGCATGGGTCTGCCCTGCGCCAGGGATGCGAAACGTCCCCCGGGACAGATGTTCAGCTGCTAATCTGGGGCAGCACCCTGACATCCCCACATGTGGGTGCCCCAACCCTACCAGGTTGGGTGCCCACGTCACGGGTGAGCCCCTCAACCCCACCGCAGCAGCCAAGAGCCATGGACCCAAAACCACCCTGCCGGAGCCCGACTCACCATATACTCCATGTTGGCAGCAGGGGGGGACACCTGTGCCCGCACTTGGTTGTGGTAGTCCAAAATCACGCTCATGTCACGGGGGGACAGGTATCGCTTCCGACGGCTCCGGGGGACCCCCACGCCCCACAGCAGGCCAACGGCTTTGCCCCCGGGGGCGGACAGGAGCTCGGTGGCATTGGGCAGCAGGAAGGAGCTGGACTGCTGTGTCATCCAGAAGCCCAAGGCAGTGAGGTACAGGTGCAGGCGGAGCACAGTCATGCTAGCCCGGCCGGCGGGATTGGCCGGCGACTTTCCGCTCCCGCACGGAGTTAAGGAAGGGACAAGGCAGATCGTTGGTCCCCACTGCTGGCGCGTGGATCTAGGAGAGAAAACAACACAGGCAGCGCTCAGGTTTGCAGTTCACGTGCAAACACCACTTCCCAAAATAAGATGGAAATAAATTTTCCTTTTTTTCTTTTTCAAAATAATTTTTTAAAATTAATCTCTTTGATAACCTCATTTATCACAACAAATTCCCCAGGACCAGCAGGGAGATGGCTGGGGAATTGGTTTTCTTGTTGCTTCTTTAAAAAAAAAAAACAAAATTGGTACAAAATCTCCCCCATTTTTTCACTTATCGCACGTACCTGCCAGGCAGGGGCTAATTAGGAGCATACTGAGATATTCGCTGCAGCCGCCTGCCTTGTAACTTCCCAGGCGTTTGGTGTGTTGAGTAAATCCCCAGCACAAATGGAAATCTCATACAGATAAAGAAACGCACAGCAAGTTTTAAAAGCATCGACGAGAAATCCTAACGACTCTTTATCTCAGGGAAAGAAAAATAAACCACTGCAAAACCAGAATAATTAAAAAAAAGAAAAATGCTGGAATATCTTGTCGTCTGTCAGCCGATGCACCTCCTAACATCCCTGCCAGCCCTTCCCCAGAGCAGCGGGGAGGATGTTCCCCCGACTACGTACCTTGAGGACTGAGCCAAGAGCAGCTGAGCCCGGCGGCGGCAGCCGGTGGGATTGACCTTTGCAAACAACCTGCTGGGGCAGACGCGGGGGAGAGGTTTAGCCTAGCCCCGCCGGGCAGCCCGCCGCCGCATCTGACGCAAAAGCTGCATCTTAACACTACCCCCGGGGAATGTCCTGAAGTTTGGAAAGAGCCCTGCTAGGAGATTTATAGGCTGGTGGATGCATCCGCGCGCACAGGCGTGCACGCAGGCACGCTGAGCCGTGCACGGTGCCGACGGAGGGAAGCAAGCAGAGCCTGGCTCGCTCCTCCAGCGGGCAGAGGGGTTGCTCGTCGGCTGCTGGCTGGGGTTTTTATTACGAGCTACCTATGGGGAGAGATTCCCAGAATCGTCTCTCCACCATTCACCCCCCCAGCTGGGGTCTTTCTGGCAGCTGTGGATAGGGAAGCGAAGCCAGGTCAGCGAGGGATGCGGAGGGGGTTTTGCCCTGGCAAGGTGGCGGTGGGGCTGGTGCTCATCGGGAGCCCCGGGGTCACCCCGCTTTGGTGCGAGCTGAGCAGATGGCAGAGATGTCTCTTGCCAGGGGTGGCTGGGAGGGGACCTGGTGACCACACATGTCCCTGTGTGCTTTCCCCACTAGAAATGAAGCCGCTTGCTGGGTGGGTTCCCCAAGGACTAGGGTTTGCCGCAGCCTGCGGGGGCTCTGCCCACGTCCCCACCACTGACCCGGGCTGGCGATGCCCGGCCAGGGGCATCTCAGGGGAAAAGAGCCCTTCCTCTGCGGGCTGTGTTCCCCGCAGGTGTCTGTCCCCAGGGAGGGGAAATGGCTGCAGAAGTCTGAAAGCTGTAGAGAATCCTGCAGCATCAAGTGTGTTTCCCTATAACATCTCAGCAGTTACAATGCCTGGGGCCAGCTGAATTATTGCAGGTCACAGAAATGCAAGCCTGGCAGGCTGGAGGGGCTGCTTGTAATGCCCATCACATCTCTTCCTCCCACCATGCTTGGAGCCAGAGCAAGCAGCCGCGTGTGAGCCGCTGCCATCATCACCCCATGCCACTTGCCCCAGGTAAGCAAGGTGCTCACCCCGCACCTCGCCAGGCCTGGGTTCACCAGGGCACAGGCAGGTTTGGAGCCAGGATTTGGCTCTTCGGTTGCATGAAGGGGAGCACCGAGGCCAAACTCCCTCTCCTGAGCTGGTGGGAGGCACGGAGACAGAGGCACAGAGCTGAGACCAGAGTGTGCCCGGGGGAAAGCTGGTGCTCAGGCAGGGAGACAAGGAGGCTGCTGGGGAGGAGGGGAGGAGAAGGCAGTCCCGCAGCAGCAGCCCATCGCTGCTTCTCGCCCTTACTGGGATAAGAATCGAGGATCCTGGCCACACAGCTCCTGCCCCGTGCCGGGACTGACGGCATATCCCAGAGCCCGGCTGGCTTCACCTACAGCCCCCGAGACCCGCAGTGCAACAGAAGCTGACCAGGAGCTCAGGGAGGAGCAGACCCGAGCGTGGAGCAGGAGTAATGCCCAGGTGCTGAGCTGCTGTGCTGTATCAATACAGCCTCACCCTGCTGTGAGCCTCTGCCGAAATAGTCCCCCGTGTATATTTTTCCTGGCATCTGCTCTCCCGTAAAGCAACTCAAGATGCTGTGGGCCCTGGGGAGCAGCTGGAGACATGTGCCGGAGGGMTATTTCCATCCACTCCCCACCCAGCGGGTGGGATGATGATTGTGCCAGCAAGGAGACAGGGAAACTGTTGCCGAGGCATCTCCAGCCCTGCTGCGGCGCTGCGGGAGGGGACCCCTCGGTGCAGTGAGCAGCAGCACCCCGTGGGCTGGCAGGGCTGGGCACGCTGCTGGGGGCTGTGCTGTGCCGCAAATGCCGGCGCTGGGCACGCCGGGGTCTCAGGGTGGCTCCCAGAGCCCACCGGCTTTCCAGGCTGCCTGTTGTAGGAGGTCTAACCAGCTCAGCTTCACCTTCCCAGCACCAGACCACCCCAAAACACCAGCCACCTCTCCACAAGTGCCGGGCAAAGCACCATCCCCAGTTTGCCAAACCCCTATTTTATGTTCACCTATGTGGAGGTGAGTGCCAGCTCCAGGGGCCGACAGCAGGACGGCCCTTCGTACCACACCGGGACGGCACACACCGGGGCTGCTTCCCTCCACTCAACGCCAGCTATCAAATCTCTCATTAGTAAGGCTGGTGAAGGCGGTTTCATTCCCAGCAGATTAGAAAGGCAGACAGGGACACGCAGCAGCGATCTCAACTGGGCAGACTGGGAGAAGCAGCTGCCACCAAGTGCACACCGAGGTAGGGAGGGCACTGGGGCTGTGTTACGGGGAGGGTTTTTTTTTAATGATTTATTATTTCAGAAAAGACAGAGCCCTGAGCAGCGAATGCTCATCCAGCACCATGAACTGCAAAGATTTGCATTTAAGAATTTTTTTTGAGTTTTTGTTTCCCTGGGACTCGGGGAGAGCAAACCCACTGCAGCTCCCGCTGCCACGCAACAGCCGAGCTGCACCGAGCCTCTGTGCGGACGCAAGGCAAGGGTTTTGTCTTGGGTGCAGATTGAAAGTGCTGCTTAATCAGCACTCCACGAGACAATCCAAATTCCAGGAACTGGAAGGGGTTTGTGTCCCTGCCAGGCGTAATATCCTGCAGCCCAGACTGGCCCGGCTGCCAAAGCACACGGTATCTGCAGCGAGGACCTTGCTGGGAGCCAAGAAGCACACGCATTCAGCTGGATACAGCAGCACTGCCGGCAAATTCTCATTTTAATGAGCATTGGGGGAAAAAAAAGAGATAAATCACTGGGTTCACAGCACTCTCTTGGCAGAGATGCCCACCGATGCTTTTAAGACTGACACACATAGCAGCTCACTCCAGAATAACCGCAACAGGACTTGCAGGATTCCTCTGTCACGTTTGTTTCTCCTGTCTGTTGGCTTTGGGCATCACCCATCAACCATGTATCAAGGTGGCAGGTGGTGACATGAGCCCATGTAGGACTGAGCAGGGCTTTGCCCTGTGCTGAGGGACAGGATCTGCTGCGATGCCTGAGCAGCCCCAGGCATGGAGGAGGTCGATGTGGTTTTCCATAGCAGGAGCCTCCTCTTAACTGGGGTGAAACAAAACCAAACCAAAGCCCTATTTGAACAAAACTGTTTTCCCAGGTAATGCAGAAACTCTGTTGCTCTAGTAAAATATCCCCCTCTTATGAGCTGGCAGAAAGGCTCGTTTTCCAGCTTTGCTGAAATCTGTTCATTTCTCCCAGTCCTGCCCCAAACACCACCAACGGCTCCAGCTACCCTGGTGCCCACCCTGGCAGGGAAGGAAGGTGGGGCTTTTGATGGCTTTTTGCATTTCTAGAGCCCTGTAGAAGTCCAACACATCCAGAGCTTGGTTCCTCCTCATTCCTCATGACAGGAGATCTTCCTTCTGACTTAGAGGTCAGAAGATTTGATCTCCGCATGTTGTGACATGAGAAAACCCAGGCTGAACTCCTGCACGTTTATTTGGGATCTCCCTGGAGTGAAACACCCCGTCGAGCTGTAACCCAACTGAGATCAGTCCTGAAGTCTGAGGACTTCAGAGTCATCCTTCTCGCTAATTAGGACCAGCTCCCTGTAAATGTTGAATCCCTTTCTGAACCAAGCTGAGCCTTGGAGGAAGGGGTGCAGAAAAGTAAAATCTCACGCTGAAGAGGTGACCTCCCAGGCTGCGGGAACGGGGGGATGGATTCCTGGCTGCCAGCAGAACTGTGCCCTTCTTGGCCAGAACACGGGGACACCACGTTAGGATGGGCTTTTCCAAAGAATTCAGCCTTTCTTCATCAAAATTAAAGAAGTTTGATAGGTATCAAACCCCTTCTCCCTGATATCTCAGACATCGCAGGAACAGGGCAAGTTACTCAAAGGAAATTTCACAATTTTAATGAGAAGTAGTTAAAATTGTGAATTTTGATCATCTGAACTTTTCCTGTCGTTCACTGCTAAAACCTGGGCTGGAGCAGAAAGCCAAGGTGCAATGCACGTTCACCTCACTTTCCCTTGCTGCACCCACCAGGTCATCTCCACACCCAAGAACCTGCTTTCCCCATGCCAGTGCACTACAGTCACACCAGGAAGGAGGCAAAATTGAGCATGGGGTCCTAAGATCACCAGTAGATGAGAGGGTCTTGCTAATTTGGCTTTCAGGTCTACCAGGGAGGTCCTCGCTCCTGTTGCATGCATTAAGAGGATGGGCTCAGTGATGGACATGGTATAAGACAAACCGTGTAGTGGTATAGCTTGCACCTATAGCTACATGCACTGGGGATCCGGGCGGTGGGAGCACAGGAGACACACCAGCCAGAGCAAACCCTCCGGCTGGAGGCTTGCATCTCCTCCAACAGCTGGAAGCTGTGCCACAAATTGCAATGCTCTGGGCTTTACAGGAACCTTTGGAGCAAACCTGAAGCAAAACAGCCCATGTGCATTTGCCAGAGCTTGCAGGATTATTTATGAAGGCTTCAGTTATTGATTTCTACTGGATTTTTTCCTGACCCCAGGCCCATGTGAACCCTGCTGTTGGAGACTGCCTCCTAACCCACTTGGGCAGCGATCGTGTCTCCTGGGCAGTGTTTGTGCTGTTCGTGGCCAGCTGGCAGCAGCAGCGCAGCCGAGGCCGTACACTACCAGCCCCTCGCAGGGCGAACATTTCACCTCTGCCAGGGCTGTGATTATGGGGAGGAGGGGAGGGATGGCAGGAGGGAGGAGTGCCCGAGCCAGCCGTGGGGCACAGCTCATGCCGGGGGCACCACGTGTGTGACCCTGGATGTGCAGCCACTCATCTGCTCACAGTGGAGAGATCAGCAGGACAGGTTAGAGAGGGCCAAGTCTTCTCCAGCCCTTATCTCAACTACTCAAGGTGTCATGGTCTGCCTATGACAGCAGGCCAACACGGTGGCATCTTGTGCCTTTTAAAGCCTAGCCCAAACTCTGGGGTTTAGAGCATCTCCATTAATAAACGTGAGATGCTTCACTACTCCCTCCTGCTCTTTCCGATCACAAAAACATTGAACACCTCTCTGATTTGTAGAACTGTTTGCAGTCCATGGGCGTTGCTGTAAAATCCATCCATGGGATTGTTCCTGTGCTAGGGGTAGGCTCATCCATCAGCAGGGACAGGCGGTTGCATTCTCCGCGGTTGAGCCCACAGTCCTGGAGCCTTTCATACAATGCCTCATGGCTGCCTCTGCTTCAGGTGCAATGTCCTCTCATAACCCACCATTTCCGCTTGCATATTTGCTAGGACATGAGAAAAACTAAAAATAAAGGTGAAAAAAACCCTTTCCCGTTTTATATATAGCAATGCTGCGGGGAGCCGGCAGTCAGGAGCGTGGGCAGGAGCCTGCGCATGTGGGTCCGACCACCCAGGCTGGGCTTGGTGGGGTGGCACAGAGCAGCCTTGCCCACAGCCTGGCTACTGACCTGCTCTCCAAAGGCCACCTGGGCACTGCCCCAGCGCTGCGAGCTGCGATTTGCTCCTTTTACTGGTGCAACTGGCCAGGTCCTGATAGGAGCCCGACCCTGGGAGCCTTTAGTGCTAGCAGCAGCTGTGGCTGAAAACACGGCAGGACTAATGCCTGTGTGGTGCAACGTAAAAACAACTTGTTTTGGGTTATTAACTAAGGTGTCCATCAAGGCTAACAGGATCCTACGTGATCTCTTTGGTCAATGGGTGGGTGTCAGCCCCTCTACCTCTCCCCCTGTCCCCYGCGGCACCGTCGGAGCCGTAGTCCCCACCAGCAGCCCGCGACTGCCTGTGAGGAAGCTGCGAAGGCCACTGGCTCCAGCCAGCGCTGAGGTATAATTGGAGCCTTTGAAAGGCGAGAAATTTTTCCGCCGGCTCTAGAAATAAATGTCTCTGAAGTTGAGCGCTGTGGACGGTAGTTTCTCGCAAAGGTATTTTTTACAGTAACCGGGCTAAGTTTAGAAATCCACTTAAATAACACGGAAGCTCCTCTCAGCACAATTCAGAAGATAGTTAATTTGCTGTTTGCTAATGATTTATTTTTTAGCACGGCTCTGCGGGTGCGTGATGGTCTCACTGCACTCTGCCAACGTGAGAAAAATCTAACAGGTCAGTGGAAAGAGGGGCCCATCACACCACGAGTCAGCTGAGACCAAGATAGACCCAAACCTGGGAGCCAAACATCAGCTGTGACCTCCTCGCCAGCCGCACCCAGGCTGGGTACCGGGACCCCCCGCCCCACAGCAGCGCTGTGCCCACCACCCCACCACCCCCATCCCCGCTACCCACCCACAGCTCGCCCACGCAGGTGCAGCCCACACCCACCTCTGCCCACGCACACAGACACGCACTGGAGTCAACAGCCCTGGAAACATGATGATGGTGGTGGGGGATTTTTTTACTGGGCTTATCGCCTGCTCTCCGCATGGTCGGCTTTCAGGCTCAGTGGTGGGAAACCCATCGGTCCCACCCAGGGGTCCCGGTGGGAGTTCCCCATCCCGTGGGGCAAAACCAGCCTGCACGAAAGGAATCATCTGGGGCGAGCTGGGATCATTTCTTTCCTCGGCATCCGATACAGTGAGCACTACCTGTGTAACGGTTGGGAAATGCTGCAGCTCTGGCAAAGGGCTGGATCAGCTGCTGGTCGAGGGCTAGTGGATCACAGCCCCGAAAGCCCAGACCCAGCGAAGTGAAGTCAGGACACCCTGGCAGCCTTACCGTGTAATTTTCTTGCTTGGACGGGTGTGTGCCGCAGCTTGACTGCAGCCCCTGTGTATTCAGTCCGTTCCCTTTTTTTCCAAGACCAAAATTAAGATAGAAACTGAGCACCTGGCACTGGTTCACAGGCGGGTTTGTCATGGCTGCACAGGGAGGTCTTGTTCCCGTTGCTCCTCTTCTCGGGGGTGGCCCTGGTGCTCACGTGCCCGGGCCCCCACTGTGGCACCAGCAAACACCCTCCAACCATCCCCACCAGGGCACGGTTCACTGTCTCCAGCTGCAGAATGTTTTTTCCGCAGAAAAATGTTGCTGCTGTTTGTTTGTTTGGCTCAGATTAAATAAYGGTGGGGCTAAAAGAGATGCTGCTTTTGCTCTCCGGCTCTGAAGGAAGAGGGGGATGTTTGCAGTGGTTTATCGTTCCTTGGGATGTTGGGACAGGGTCTCCTGAAGGTGTTGCTTCTCCCCAGGGGCATGTCCAGCAGGGAGGAGGATGCAGCTCAGGTGGGTGGTGATCACTGAAAGCCTGGCCAGCTTTAAAAGCAGACTCTGGTGAGCGCAGGAAGGTGGTGAGGAAGGAAAGACACAGCACAGGAGCTCCCGTGGGTGTCTGGAGGAGATGGAGGGGCTTTGGGCAGGAAGGATGTGCCCATACAGGCTCTGGGTATATTAACATCTCTTCACAAGGCTGAGAAACAGCAGCGGCTCAGCTCTCCTGGGGCTCCCTGGGGAGGCCAGCAGTGCTGAGGCAGAGCGAGCACCTAACGGGTGAGAAGGGGGTGTAATCCTGAAGCTTTTGGTCTCCTGAGCGACACTGGGCAAACCACTTTCCATACATATTTCTCCATCTGTACTATCATGCCGATCACGTCTACCAGAGGGCTTTGAGGGTTGCCGATGACTGGCACCGCATCAGAGCTGGTCCTGCCCTTCCAGGTGAGCAGGGCAGGACCACACAGGATTTCTGCGACATCTGCCTGTTTCTGGCATTGAAGCTGAAAGGAGCCTCAAATATTTTTGCTCACTTTTAAAATCTCTTGCTGTACCTGCACGTCTCAGGGCTTCCTGGCTTCTGCCAGCAGAATGGGAGCAGCTTGATGGACACTTTGTATTTTCACCCCTCCACTCTCCCATAAAGATTTGTTGTGAATGTTTGCCAAGAAATCTCCCTTTTCTCATGGGACTTCCAAGCTTTCCCATGTCCAGATGGCTGGATCCAAGCCACCAGATTTCTGTCTGCCTAGACATGAAATTTCTCAGGTTCAACCATGGAGGCTCAGATGTTTGTAAGAACCATTTTGCTCAAAGCTGGACAAAGGCTGGAGAAGCAGAAAATGAGGACCTCAGGATGCTCTTTTCTGCCTTATTTCCTTAGCCTTCACCCAAGGAAGACCACACTGCCCTGCAAACACAGCTTGTGCAGCCCCTGCTCTGGCACACCAGGCAGGGATTGCGGAGCCCGTAGACATACCATCACTGCTGCCTTGTGCCAGACTTTACTGAGGCATCATCTGCTCCCCCTCTGTCTTGGACTCCACGTTTATTACAGCAAAATGTGCATGTTGGGGGCCTGCATGCACTTGACYGTCCAAAAAGCAACCTCCTGCTTTTTGGATTGCTACCCCGAGGCTGAGCCAAGCACGTATGTGAGGTATAAAGGAATGGAAATCGAGAGCTCTGACTCCACAAGTATTTGCCTGGTGATATAAAGAAAAGAGCTCTCTGGCTCAGCCTGTGCCAGACGCTGCAAGAAGGAGCTGCAGTCCCTGAACCCACTTAGACACCCTGTCTGCCACAAGTGACAAATTTTGTTGTTCCAAGAAGGTAAAAGCCTGTGAGGAACCATGTAGCTGGAGGTCCTGGCCAGATGTGTCATGTCGGTGTCACGGGGTCACTGTGGAGCTGCATTGTGCTGCAGAAGCTGGGAGAGGGTTGGGCTGGGAGATGGGTAGGGCCATGGTTTTGGGATGCAAGAACAGCCAAATGTGGTGAGGAGCGCACCGATGCCTCCTTCCCGTGCTGGGCCATCCCACAGGGTTTTGAAATGGAAAACAAGCAGCGAACAGCACAACATCTTTACGGATAATCTGTGCACAGAGAAAAAGAGAAGAACCCATGCTTGCAGTGCAAAGCCCGTATCAAATCTTCCCTGTCTTTCAAGTGAAAGGGACTGCCCTCTGCCATCAACCCCTTGCCCATGACCCACCTGGCCCATGACCTGGTGCAAGTGTTGGTGCTCGCTGGTGCGTGTGCTTGGGGTGTTGTTACCCCTCTGCTCTGGGTGTTAGGCAGAGTTTGTGTTGTTTCGTGCTGGGATGTATCTCCCTGCCTGCCGAGAGGTGATGGAGGCTGCCTCACTGGCCACAGTGGCCGCAGCAAGCGTTACTTGCAGATCCTGCCCTGTGCAAGTTTAATGTCAACAAGAAGCCCACAAACTCTTTTGAATTGTGGGCTAACCTGCCTGGCAGGGAATTATTCCTGCCCAAAGATCTTGAAGCATGGCTGTAAACACCAGAGAGCTTTCTGCTGCCCACCAGCCCAGCCACGGGGCTCTCGGTGCCGGGCAGGACGAATGGCGCTGGCTGCCCCAGCAGTGCCACCAGCTGATCCCCGCTGCCGGTGGGGGGGAGCTGTCCCAGGGGGCTGCCAGCAGGAAAGGCTCCCGTGCTGGGAGGTTCCCCTTTGCTGGCCCTGAGAAGGGGTTGGTGTGTCAGTGCAAGGCCTGGGTTCCTCAGCCAGGACACCCATGGTGGGTGGACAYGGGGATGACCGTCCCAGCAGGGCATGACTCCCTGATGTGCATGTGCTTTGATCTGCCAGGGATAAATTAGAGTGTTTAAAACACACTGGGAAAAAGCACATATCTAGGAAGATACAGAAGGGAATCAAATTCCAGTCAAAGCCCTGGAAGGTCCAAACCAGTGATCTGATGTTTAACTGAACATACCCAACATGGGAGCGATTCTCTCCACATCTCTCCCAGCGGGAAGACGTGCTCCCCGGTTTTCTCGCCCCAACCAGGGGACACGCTGACATGTGAGTCCCTGAAAACCCTGGAACTGGGACACCTCCTCTGAAGATAACTGTCTGGTCTGAGGGTGCTCTGGGTGCTGGCAGCTCCACTGAGCCCACACTCCTCAGCGTCTGCCCTTTGAAGTACAGGGGGAGCTGGATGGGGGATTCCTGCAGCTCATCGGCAGCTCTGTCTGTCACTCGGGCTGTGTCCATGCAGCGACACAAAGGTCTGACGGTGGCTTGTGCTGGCACATCCGTGCTAGMATGACCTTGCCCGCGTGCCACGAGCAATGGGGAGGAAACAGCAGTGGAGCTGGGCACACACCAGTACCAGGACCAYGCACCCCGTGGGGACCTGGGCTTATGGTGGCTGATAAGGCACTAAGGTATCATGCAGGCAAGCATGGTACAATCCAGCCTTCATCTTGCTAACAGCTGTGCTGGTGCCAGCTCCCGCAGAGGCACCTGGCAGGTCGGAGGGAGGTGCTCGGTGAAGGAAAGGACAGAGCCCATCTGCCCTGCGGCCRGCGGCTCGCAGGACAGCAAACACTGAGCTCACCGAGACAGCTGTTGCCTTTGGCACGTCCCTCTCCCCGCTCCACTTGCTTTTCTGCAAGCAGCAGACACGGAGCGTGGTTTTACCCCAGCGTCCYGTCTGCTGCCCATGTGTTGCTGCTGAGTGGAGTCTGCCAGGGCGGTCGGGCCCCCCGTGCCCGGCTTTCCCTGCTGTGAAACCAGGGGAGGTGAGAGCCGTGCGGGAGCATCGCACCCAGGCACTGGGAGGGGGCCACCCCCGGAGCCTCCCCCAGCATCTTCCCAGCGTGCGTTCCAGAGCCAAGGGGAAAGACACCCGCAGGGGCTGCACACAGTTCCCAGCTGGACTCTGTTACAGCCCTGGTGTTTCCTTTTGGGCTTGTCAACATCCAGCTGCGGGTTTCTCATTGAGAGGAGGGGAGGGTGGCATTGCCCCAGGGGCCATGTCCAAGCAGGGGGAGTGCTGGGTCAGGTTGGGGCTGGGGGGTAAGGAATGAGGCTAGCCCCATCCTTCTGCATCCTTCTCATCTGGCGCTCAGCTGTTTCTAGTTTTCCCCTTCCCTTTTTTCTTATTTAATCTGGTATTTCCATGCTGGGCTGATAAGAGAGAGGAAGCCCGGGAGTGCTGGTGGGTCGTTTGGTGGCTGGGGCTAGCTGCTGGCATCTCCCCCCTCCACTGGCTGCTGCAGTACAGGTGCCAGGGACRGAGTGGCACAGCAAAGCCTTCTTTCCAAAACCAACACCTTGGACCCCTGTCCRTGCTTTGGGGGGACGTCAGAAACTAGAACTTGATAAATTCATGGAAGTGTTATAGGATGGTAAGTCTTCTGGCAAGGGTGGCTCACAATGTCCACCATTAAAGCTGCAATAGCAAGGGGGAGATACAATGAGCTCCCAGGTTCTGTGAACAGCTGATGCCCATCTGGAGTAACTGGTGTGAATGACATGGTTATAAAGCTACAGTAGCAGTGGGGGGAGCAGGACTGGTCTTCTTGCTAGACAAGAAAAGGACCTTCCTCTCTGCCTGCTCCAGTGATGGAAAGGATGAGATGTCTCCATGAGTTCATGGACCATCCTAAGGGGAAAATCTCCAAGACTCCTTGCCGCAGTGTTTTGTGTCTACCCGCCTCCCRAAGTGGTTCAGTAAATCAACAAAGCTCCCCTCTGTGCCTGCCGAAACCCCTCCAGCCATCTCGCACAGATGACTGTTGAGGTGATGAGGAGGGTTAACTGACTCTGACAAATATTTACCTGTTTCTCTGGGTTTACAGAAACCTTGTTCCAGCTCCAGCTTTGAAGTGGAGTTCAAAGCTCCAGCAACGCTGACATCTCCGGGGGAGCAAGCTCTCACCAGCATGCAAAAACACTGCTCTACAAGCAGCCCGTCCTCCTCGGAGGGCACCTGGCACAGCGCTGGCATCTTCCCTCATCTCACAGGGTCCTGCTCATCTCCCCACACCGGGGTAAGAACTGCTTTGCCAATTGTTTGGAGCCTATATTACAGAAACAGCCCCAAGAAAGGCCTTTTTTTCAGAAAAGTAGCAGAACATGCTTCTCATGTATTTTTTTTTTCCCTAACCTCTGAATGGTGTCGTGTCAACAGAGATTGGGCCAAGTCGCACATCTGTGGTGGGCTCRTATTTAAAAAAAAATAGCTTGTTTGAACTGTACAAATAAACACTTGTGAAAAGAATTCTGTTTCTTTAMGCGAAGCTGGTAAATGCTCTGATTTAGTTAAAGCACTAGGATTTGGCTTTAATTTTATTTTTTACCAACCTTAAATATGGCCGGGGGGGGAAGCTGTTTATTCTCAGAACAGGTAGAGTCCAGGCAGCAGGAGCACAACCTTCATCACCCACCTCCTCCTTGGGCTGTCGGTGACACCCCCCCTGAGCACTGTTGACCACCCTCCATACCTTCCTTCCACTTGGTAAGGCGCAGACTGGATCRCTGTATTTTGGGAGATGCTCTGTTCCTGGCAGACTGGGATGTGCTTCCTTGGYGAGAGCTGAGAGCAGCCAGTCTGGTCCACTTCATGTCGGGAAACTGGACCAGACCATAATGGTCCTGCCAACCTCTCGTGCCTGACAGTAAAATATCATGAGATGCYTTGGAGAAGGTGCAGAAGCTCCCTAACGAACACTTCAGGCTTAATCTGCTGTTTGGGAGCATTTAATCCTAATGGCAGTTCTTCTGTACCTGGTGAGACCCCACAGGTGCACACAGCAAAGGAAGTGCTCCCAAACTCCTGCAGAAGCTAAAGGAAAGGGTCCTGGCTGGGGAAAATGGTGATAAACCAGAGCCCAGGCACCAGTACAGCTCTGGGCTTCTCCTTGAGGCAAACTCATTTCTTCRCTGCCCTAATTCCAGGGATGGCTGACCTGGGCATTGCTTGGAGCTCTCCATGCTGACACATCCTCTCACCTCGCTGTCTGTCTGCCCATCTTTTCTTTCGGATGCCACCTGTGGTTGATGGCCACACTGATAAACTCCACAGCCTCGGGCATCCTTGTTTCTTCTGAGGAAAGCTGACATGTGGGGCAGCCCTGCGGTGAAAGAGCGTGGTGAGGCGAGCGGGAGGCGTTCAGCTCACTGAACACAGCAAATACATAGGTAAAAAACTGAACAAATCATTTGCAAAAAAAAAAAATTATTCTATTAATTTAAGCATCCAAATTAAGACYGTGACAATCTTGAGTGCTCTGGCTATTCAGCATACCCTTTGAACATCTTTTGTATCTATTGTTTTACACCTACATAGCATTTCAATAGTGATTATGGTCAGGGCAAATTCAAATCACATTTCCAGACAACACTTACATAATTAACCAAGCCAGTAAAGCACAGATTAAATATTATGTATGTATATTTTTCGGTTTTACATTTAATATTTGTAATTATATATTTGACTGAAATAGCAACAACTCATATTATGTGGCTGGTTGTCCCAGCTACCCAGACAAGAAACAGGAACTACTAACTGTGGTCCCTGCAGCTAATCAACACAAAGTCACTTCCAAATTTTACACCTGAACATATGACTGATTCTTTCCTGCAAACATACAACCTAAAAATGCTCCAGTAAAGTTTGAAAAGTTCATATTTCTGTATTTGAATGAATAAGTATAGAYATTTCCTTCCCATATTTGATCAGTTCCAATAAACAGTAGTTTCTTCCTTTAAAAAAATGCTATATATTTGTACAGCAGCTCAAGGGCCACCCAGCAAAGGGTTTCGTGGAAATCGTCGTTGTGAGTTTTGCATGATGTTTAATCTGTGATTGATAATCATTATAGAAAGGGAATAAATGGAAACAACAAATAACACTTTTAGCATATGTCTAACAGAAAGGTTAATCGGACTGGGCAGGAGTTACTTCCCAGTGACCATGCTGCTCGGAGACGGTCAGCCTGCAGGGAAAAACCCTGCCACTCAGCCTGTAGGGAAAACCTACCCAGCAGCTACCCCCAAAAGACAACACAGCGAGAATCAAATTAATGCAAATATGCAGGTGTTAGGGGGTGAGGATTTTCTTTGGCAAACACAGAAGGCGCGCATTATATGCTGTGCAAAAAAAGGGGAATATTTCAGCAAGGAGCTGCACACGCAGCTACCACAGCTGCTCGAGGAAGTCAGCTAATTATAGATAAACATGACTAATTAAGACTATTTCATGCCCAAGTGCATGTACACTTAATCACATGAATTATATATTTTTTCATGTAATCTCATCCCCACTTCATCTGCTAATGGGCTGTTTAGTTTTTATTGTAGGAAGAGTAACTATTTTACATCTTTGTGAACTCTGGTTATTTTTAAGCTCTTCAGATCATTATTGTATCCCTCTGCAACCTCACAATTATCTCTGACAGAAATTTAGGAAGGAGGAGAACAGAACCTCTCCCATATCCCGCTCAGGGTATGGGGACACAGAGGTTAATGGACTTGCCTATGGCTGGAGAGGGAGTTTGTCRGAGCCACAAATTAAACCCAGCTCCGCGGAGTCCATGCTCATCACAAGACCATTCTGCCCTGTAAATTAAAACCCATCATTAGTCTGCTCTGCTGCAATCTGGCTGTGTGGAACAAGAAATGTAAATATTTTGTAGCAGTAGGTATTAATTTGTAGCATTAATAAAGTTTGCACGGCTGAAAACTGAATTGGTTCTTTATTATGCTTTGCCCTGTATCCCAAAATATTTTGATCTTTGGATACAACCACCAAATATGCTGAAAATTCCCTGCAGCTCAGATTATACCCTTCCTATTCATTTAAGGAGAGTTGGAGGGGAAATGTGTGACCTGCAGAGGTTTTCATGCTGGGTCCAGCRATGGTTCAGTCTGTACAAATTCCCTGGGGTTAATTTCCACACCTTTTTCCAAAATTCTTGGGGTTTCAGGACGGGGAAAGACCTTTCCCATTTGTTTGGGCAGCCACACAGGTGGTGAGTTACCGTCTTCTCCCTTCTGTCTCTCAACTCAGCATCTCTGCTGTAAATAACGCAACATCCGCTCACAGGAGCGAGACTTAACCTTGGTTCTGCCCAGACCGACAACGAGACTCAGGCTCATAGGAAGAGCATTCCTCCTCATCAGAGATGGGCAGCAAAGATCTGGGCCAGTGTGAGGGGAAGGCTGCTACGCCTCTGCCCCAGGCTGCATCTCAAAAGCATCACTGACACAAGGGAACAAAGCACAATTTTTTCAATTTTTTTTTTTTTTGTTAAGCTGACAGTAAATAGAGAAGGCTGCGGAGCTGAAAGCACTGAAGTTGATGGACAGTGTCTCAGCAAAGGGCCAAAACTATCTTAAACTTCAAGCTTAAGCTCCTATTAGGCAAAGAAAATACAGCACAAATTATGCTTATGTAGCACCTCTCATGCAAACACCCCAGGACGCTCCACAATCAAACTCAAACACAATCAATCATGGAGATGTGAGCAGCGCTCACCAAGGAAAACAGAGAGCAGGGGAGGCTCGACAAGAATGAGCGGCCCGGCCGCCACGAGCACCTGGCTTCCAAAGGGAAGGGCTGGGGGGCCAGCGAGGGCCCCCGGGCAGGCAGCGATGGGTAAGCAGATGCCAGCTGGGTGTGGGAATCGCTGTGAGGCAGGAGGACAAGCCAGGAAGAGAGGAGGTCTCCCAGGTCCGAACGGGCCATTAGTGGTGGGGTAACTCAGCCCCACCGAGTGTGTGGCCACAGGCTGGTGGCTCCGTTGGGCAGCGTGCTCGGACGGGCACCCACTGCCCGCGTCTCCTCCTGGTGCCCCCGGAGCACACCTCCCCGCGGTGTCGATCAGCCTGTGAGAACCCACCTTAGCCCAAACTCAGGTCAGAAAAGAACCATTGCTTGCGTTTTGTAAAAAAATTTGGGTAGCTTTTCTCTCCTTCTCCTCCAGGCATCCTTCCGTGGTTGCAACAGAGAGCAGTGCACCCAGAAATCTCACCAAAAAAGAAAGATTCCTATTTAGCACAGTCAAGAGACTCAGTTTGACTGTTTGAGCTGAGAATTTGATTCAAACTTCTTGGTCCTGCTCCATAGCAAACCTCCAAACCTTCACCAGTTTATCCTTCAGTGTCGGGAGGCTCCCTTGCTGGGGCACACACAGTGGCTGAAGGGCTTTATCAAAGGGCTGAAGAATTAAACTCCAGTAACTCACGCTGCAAATGGCTTTAAGGCACAATCAACTTTTCAGTAACGATCTTGCCTTCTTCTAACATGCAATGGTTTTGAGCGTGTTTAGCAGGAAGAACTTGTGCATAGGGGTCTCATGACACTTACGCGTGAGGCTGTGACACTACCGCAGCACATTTGGATACAACATCATTTTCTCAGCATTGAAGTGACAGCAGATCACGGTGCAGCACCATAAACCTGAGGAAAATGCCGCTGTCTTGCAAGAAGGTCTGAATTTCTCCACAGCTAATGTTAAGCACCCAAATTAGGGGTACAGTTGCCCTAGGCTCCTGGCAAGGGTTGCTAAGGTCGTCTTTCCACTGACTGTATACTGAGACTGGGGTGACTCTGTTTCCAGGTGAGGATCCTCAGTTCTGTGGAAGGTATCCATACCAGTCTCACATCAGCAATCTTTGCAATCGAAGTGATTAACAGATGATTAACAGAATCACCAAAATGAGACAAATTAATTTTCTAAGCAACTTAATTATTTAAAATAATTAACAACTCAGAGTGTCATTGTTCTTGCTCCAATGAATAGTGAAATACCTGATACAACATGAACTCTATCACCAGGAAAGATTTCCCCCAAACCTGCTGCAGCTCAGGAGTAAGGATGTTCTTCCCAGGCATGTTGGATCTTACTTCAAATCCCTGCTCAGGCGGCTGGGATCTCCACATTGCCTGTCCAAATAAGTGCCCTAAGCTCTGGGTGACTGGGCATGCAGGGACAAGGCTTACCAACCACTCTTCAGCTCTGAAAGTGGTTCTACAGCCCCTAATGAATCTATCCCTGCATTCTTTAGAGGCACAATGTGATTTCTCAATGAAAGTGAAACAATTTATTGGGGGCCTTGGTTCGAATTAAAGCAGGGGGGAAAAAAAAAAAAGAACAACCATTTTTTTAATCAAATAGTCTGGAAGATTTCAGCTTGAATCAGGCAGTGATTTGGTGAGGTTAAGGAAAAAGATACGAAGAAAGGGAAGGACAGCCGCATCTGCTAATGTGGCTAACAAATTAATTCAGTTTTGTATGGTTTATACCTGTCGCAGCTCAACCAGGTGTCTGTGAGAGCTCTTTGGGAATCTTCTGCAACCCCCCTAGAACAAACCTTATTCCCTGTTTATGAAGAAAAGCTTCTCCTGCAGTTTTAAAAGACCTAAATTCTGCTTCTCTGATTCTTTACCGAGGAATGGCGATCGGCTCCTCAAAAGGACTATTGGCCTTGGCTGGTGCACATGGCAGCAAATATATGGCCCGAAAGTAGAGTTTTACTCTAAATCTGCAGGACACCTGGACCCAGCTGAGCTTTGCTCACTGCACTTGCGAGAATCTGCGATTTTCAGAGATAATCCTCAGACGTTTCAAGCTGGGCTGAAGATACAGACACATTTCCAGCCCATGCCATCAACTCCATTCATCTGGAACAGGTGCCAAGCTTATGAAATCCTCCTGCCGTGTGGTAGACTCCACAGCATGCTTCATTAGCAACCAGCCGAGCAGCTCGCCACCTCCAGCTCGCAGGCATTGCAAACAGTCTGGAGATCAGAGACCCAAACCTGGGAAGCAAGGGAGGCAAGGTTTCAAAGGCAGAGGGGGATTTAGGCAGACAATGCCGGACTCTGTAAAACCTGCTCCCAGCCCCTCTTATCCTCACTCGTTTGAGTGAACGCAGCTGTCTGTCTTTTCTAATTCAGGGGTACAATGCTGTGGCTGGAAGCGCTAGACATGGCCGTGGCAGCCTTATTAAAAACAACATCTAATAAATTGCCAAATGCCATTTACCCTGGATAACCTCCTTAGCTGAAACTCTCCATATCTACTGGGGCTGCTTTGATGTGTCCTTCTGCTCTTTCAGCCCAGATGTTGTCATAGATTTGCTGACGATGACTGCAAACCGGCTTTGAAACACGCTCTGGCAAGAAATACTTTCCCATCCCGTCTCAGATAGGGTCTGCTTTTTTTCCCCCTCTCACGTTTTTAGTACTGAGCCCATTGGGATGAATAAAGGCTCTTTGTTCATTTAGCCATTTCTCTGCTTGCTGATGTTTTTTTTATTTTTTAAAAACTAAGTTGAAACGACAGCGGCAGCAGTTCAATAGATGAAATAGGTCTCAAACACCACAGTGACGGCCAGTGCTTGGACCAGTTTCAGCTATAAACATGGACAGTGAAAAGGCACGGGAGCATTAAGAGCCCCAGAAATACTTTCTCCCTCTCTCTTAAGCCCCAGGAAAAAAAGTAAAAAAATTCTACTGAGTGAGGAAGTTCTCAGATCTTCTCTTGAACATTACGGTAAGACACTCTCTTTCAGAGGAGCTGGCACCTTACTCTAGACGGAGTGGATGCTCATTTATAGGATGAGAGAAAATGGCCTCAAGTTGCRCCAGGGGCGGTTTAGATTGGACATTAGGAACAATTTCTTCACCAAAAGGGTTGTCAAGCACTGGAAGAGGCTGCCCGGGGGCACGGCGGAGTCACCATCCCTGGAGGTATTTAAAAGACGCGTAGACGCGGTGCTCAGGGACGCGGTTTAGAGGTGGGCCTGGCAGTGCTGGGTTGGGCTTGGTGAGCTTAAAGGTCTTTTCCAACCTGAGCGATTCTATGATTCTGCGATTCTGTGGTGTGGACCCTACAGCCCGTGAGCCCCTTAGGGTATCTCTTCCCATGCCCTGCTCTGGAAGCAACCTGCCCATCTGGTGGTGGATGCAAAACGTGATCTCTGTCACGATCTCGACAGGTGAGAGCGRGAAACTGAAGTTTCTGCGCACGCGTTGTGCTCCTCTGGCGCGGAGAGAGCGAGGGCCCGGCCCGGCGCCGCGCACACGGCTCCCCTATGGACCCCATACCCTCGGGCTCGCCTCCGCAACAGACCCGCCCAGGGCCCCGCAGGGGGCGCCCTCCCGCCCGCCGCGGCCGCGCGGCAGTACGCATGCGCACAGCCCCCTCGCCGGCCTCCGCTGTTCCCGCCTCCCAGCCTGGCGGGCGCCGCGAGGGGGCGCCCGAGCCGTGCGGCGGAGGGAGGGGCCGGCGCCGGGCGCGTGACGCGGTACGGCGGCCGAGCGGGCGGGGCGGCGGCGGGGCGCGATGGAGCGGCTGGAGCGGTGCGGCCGCTGGCTGCGGGCCGGGCTGGCCGCCGGGCAGGTGCGCCGCCGGCTGCCCTGGCTGCTGCTCGCCATCGTCCTCCTCGGGTCCGCCCTCAAGGACGGCGACCTGGTGCCCGAGACGCCCATGCGGAACAAGCGTAACCCGCTCAACGTGTGAGGAGAGCCGGGGCGGCCGGCGGGGAGGGAGCGGAGCGCTAGCGGGAAGGCGGGCCCTGGGGGGGGGTCCCGCAGGGTTGGGGGCGCCCGGTCTGAACGGGAGGGGCGGGGGCCGCGCCGCTGTGGCCCCGTGCCCTCTGCTGGGGCGGAGGGGGCCGCCCCGAGCGGCTGGGGGCCGGGGAGGCCTTGGCTGTGGCAGCACGGGGGGAGAACAGAGGGCTGGGGGCACCCGGCTGCCCCGGTTGTGGGGCCTGAGGGGGCGGGCGGGGCGGGCAGGCCCCGGCGCTGGGCTGTGGCTCCGCAGGAGCTGTCTGTGACCCGGCCGGTCCCAGCGCCCGGGGGGGCGGGGAGGGGCGGCGAGTTCGTGCTGCGAGCAGTCAGGAAGCGCTGCCTGTGCCGGGGGGGTGAAGTGATGGCTTCCGTTAGATTTCCTGGTCTTAACGTCTGCTGTAGTCTAGAGGACTGTAAGAGTTCAGAACAACCGGAGTTTCTTGCTCAAATTTTATTGGAAGAGGAAAAGAAGGAATTTTTTTCCGTCTTTAGCTCCCAGATAATTCCTCGTATTTGAGTAAACTGGTAGTTACTGAACTGATCTAAGAGCAAGCTGAAGAAAATAAGTCTTTTAGCGTCTTTTGTAAAAGCAGAGTTACTGCCATCCTTTTCTAGTACTTAGGCAATGATTTAACTGGCTTAGTCATTCTTTAAAACTACGTTTGAACGTTTTGAAGGGCGTGAGGAAGGCGATGAGCTGGGCCAGTGCACATGTGCTTTACCTGCTACAGATCAGAAAGTGAAGGTAAAATTGCTGTTTTCCCCTGTGACTTGGGGAATTTTGTACTTTATTGATTCGAATTTGTCATTTGGTGACGTGTGGGAGAGGAGCTGCTTTTAGTGTGATTGAAAAGAAGGATTGGCAGGAACATTTAGAGGGTGAAATTGATCTTACAGTAAAAACATACTACAGTTCAATTCTCCCCTTTTAAATAGAGGAGGGTTATCTGTTCCTGAAGCAATTTTTTTCCCCACAAATTACTTGCCTGCTGGTTTGCCGGCAGCAATTGTGTTAGCAGCCTTTTTTGCTTTTAACTGTCTCAGTAAAATGAGGATTTTATTTTCAATTATTATTCCATGGTAGCAGCTGTAGTTGCCACACAGATGCCGCTTCTACTGTAAAATTAAGAGTAAAGGAGGTACTCCTCAAAATCCTGAGCGAGGCCATGATAGTTTTTGTTAGGGTCTTAATGAAGACACAGAACTCTATTCCTGCTTGTTTTTGTCTTCGATGCTGAGGTGATGATTAAATGATGACTGTGTGTGTCTAGCTATAGGTCAGCCACAGACCAGAATTCTGCTGTCTCTGTTTTTCAAACCGGGATGCGGGTAACAAGGGGGCTGCACAGTTCCCCTCTCCCACTGCTGATAGGAAGCAAGCTGCATTGGAAGGTGCTAATGGGAGAAAGAAGATCGTAGACTATGGTCTCCTTAACTCGTTAGTAAATTCACTTGCACATGCTCCACTTTAACATTTGAAAAGAGGACTAGTTATGCATACTGTCTCCTGCTAAACAGGATATCAGCACATCATCAGCTGGTTTTCAAGATTTTATAGGCATCACAGCAAAAATTTTCAAGGCAGAGAGTGAATTTAGAGATGGAAGGATTTGTGTATGCCAAAGGAAAGCTCTCATCAACTGGAGGGACAGCAAAGGAACAAAACCACATTGTGCTTCTTTGTTTATTTTATAAGGTGATGACGGAGGAAAAGCTTCACGGGCTGATTAGGGAAAAGAGTCAGCCCTTCTGCCTATCTTATTCAGTGTTAAGAGGTTGAGGTTGTGAAGGGCTTTGAAGGCAAAGGTAATTGAGATGGAGGAAAGAAAGCAAAGGTAATTGAGATGGAGGAAGAGAGTCAGAGAAAGGGTTACTGTGATCAGGGTGGCAAGCTAAAAATACATTCTTTGCAGCTGCATTTTGAGTAGGGCAGAGTTGAGCGGGTTTGTTGGGTAAAAGTGGTTGCAAAACTGAACTGCAAGTCTGAACGAGGGCTCTAGGTCTGAGGGAACACTGCCTGGGAAACAGCTGAAGTACCTGGTTGAGGAAGTATTCAGGTGTTGGGCCTGAGAGAAATAGTGGGGAGACGGTTAAGATTTTAGCTATGCTTTACTTGGAGGGGAGGGCACAGGTGTCTTATTTAGATAGTTCTGAACACTGACCTTGAAAACCTACTTCTTCAAGCACCACCACTTACCCCAGCTCCTGTGAAGTTTCACACATGCATGTTTCTCTTTTGGCTTTTCTCTGGCAGATATTTTGTGAAGGTGGCTTGGGCATGGACGTTCTGGCTTCTGCTGCCCTTCATCGCAGTCACCACCTACCAGTTTGCTGAGAGCAAGTTCCTTTATGGTCCCATGAAGAGCATTTTGACAGCACTGCGGCGTCTCAGTACACTGCTAGTGGGCACTGCTATCTGGTACATCTGCACAGGACTCTTCATGTATATCGAGAATCTCACCGGCATGTGCTCTACCTCAGGTAAACTCGGCGAGCCTCGACGGCTGTATGCCACCAAGCAGGAGTGCCACCAGGACAACGGGATCTGGAATGGTTTTGATATCTCAGGGCACTGTTTTCTGCTCTCGTACTGCGCTCTGATGATTGTGGAGGAGGTGGCTGTGCTGGAAGGCTTGTCCACAGACCAGAAGTCTAAGCTGCATGTTGTGATCAATGGCCTGTTTGTTTCCTTGTGTTTTCTCGCCATGATCTGGGTGTTCATGTTTCTCTGTACTGCCGTGTATTTCCATGATTTCAGTCAAAAGCTTCTCGGTGTACTGATAGGTCTGTCAGCTTGGTACGGGACATACAGATTTTGGTACTTGAAACCCTTTTCTCCTGGACTACCACTTCCAAATACACCTTTGAGTTCAAAGAAATACAGTTATAGCAGATAAAATAAGTTTTAAAATTTTTGGATTTTGCTTTCAGTACTGGAGTAGTTGAATGTAGGAATGGTTACTGTATTTCCACTGTAAGGAACAAGGTGATGGGCTGGAGGAAACCAAATCTGTACTAGCCGATGGCTGGCAGGTGATAATGAGCTTCTTCCTCAGGAGAAAAAAAAATTGGTATTGGAAGAGGTCTGCTCTTGTTTAGGAGCTGCTGACTGTCATTCTCAGCAAAGAAATCAAAAGTTGGGCCTGTTTCTCTTACTAATAAACGGAGGAGCAGATCCAAGGCTGTCAGAGGCCTTTGGTCTTTTAAGAGCTTGACTGATCTCAGATTAATTCTTTCTTTTTGATTTATGTCGAAATATCATGGATGATCCAAACCTCATACTTCTTTTTTTTTTAATACTCCTATTTGTATTGCCCTATGGGAAAGCTCTAATAATGACAGTGCTGCTAAGTGTTGCAAAAATATCAATACTCATTAAAGCAGTATATAGCTCTGTTGTGAAACTAGAACATCTCATATTATCAAGTGTTAAATACACTAACTTGCCACAAATGCTTCTTAGCTGTCTGCACTTTCTGCAACAGAGAGTAAATCTGAGATGTAATGTCTTAAGCAGACTGTGACTTTAAATTCATGCCTGCCTTTGAAAAGGAAACCCTTGAAAAACAAGCCTTAACTTTCTCCTTAGGTGAAGTATCTGTAATAATATTTTGTCATTTTATTCTTGACAGAAAAAAACAAACTCCTTCCAATTTTGCTAAAAAGTTTAATATGAGAATTGGGGTTTTAATTTTTTTGAAATCTTATGAGTTGCACACTTTGCAACGACGAGTACTATGTGTTCTTCTAGAAGAACAATGAAATTCTGGTGTTATGAACAAGTTAGCTTAACCTGCTATTTCCCGAATAGTCTGCTTGTTAATGAATGAAACACATTGTTTATCCTAAGAGCTGCAAAGCAGTGTGCTTGAAGCAGTATTTATTCTTGCTTATCCAGCAATATCAATAAGCTACTTAATTTTGATTGCACGTAAAGCTGTGGCCACTTTTGATGTGGCTGGAAATCCACTACTGAATAAAACACTACTATTATATAATGAATAGGTATGAGGTGGGATGGGTTTACTCATGATATCAATCAGATATTTAGCATAGTTTTTATCTTGAAAAGCTTTTTATTATTTCATAAAGGCTTATTCGTGACGCAGTTGCACAAAATGACAGTTGTAGTGATGAGCAAGACAGCCAAAAAGGTCTGTGGGCAAGGCTGTAGATAGTGTCTGCTAATTTTGAGAGTGGACTTGATCTGTCTGTAGCGTTTGACTCCAAGGTGACTATTTACCTGAATATAAGGTATGATGCACTGTAGTCTAATCTTGGCACATTTCTTTTTGCCATCTCAACAGCTCTGTTCCAGCAAGAGAGCCGTAGCATTTGCAATAAATACAGCAGTGTTAATTCCACACTTATGGTCTGCCTCTGAGGAGAGCTGAATTCACCTGAATTTCCACTGAGTTCAGTGGCAGGTGGGAGTTGTTGTGCATCCTTAGACAGTGCAAATCACCTCTCAGAAAGAAGGTGTTTCAGGAGGTTATGTATTTTCTGTCAAGCTCCTCCTTTTGTTTTTGCCTTAAATTGCCTTTTAAGCTGACTCTTTGGAAAACTTGAACTGATTAACTCATATTGGGTTTAACTAAATTCATTTAAACAATGCAAATTCATTTGCAGACATTCTTTTGATGTAATGTAAGCCTGCTCCCAATAGAGTTAAGCTAGACTGCAAGCCACTTTCACCATGAAAAAGGATTGTATACCCAGAAGGTTTTCTGATTAATTTCATTAAATTTAAGTTTCTGTTTTAGGTTATCTTTATGTAACTTTGCTATATAGACAAAGCCATGGAATAGGAACTGCTATTTATTTAAAGCAACTGACTTGCTGAAATTATGTTCAGTTTTACAAATGTTTTGTGCAATCACTATATGGATATTTCTGTCCACTTCTAACCAGTGGCATACAAACTTTTTATTATGGAAATAATGTGGGATATGGTTATTCTCAAAACTTATTTAAACAATGAAAGAAAAACACTTGAAAACTTTATCAGTGTTTGTATCTTTGAGAATCTGTTTCTGATGTCTGTAAAGATACTGCTGCTGCTCTTCACTTCCCTGAATGATCCAGCCTCCCGCTATTTTTGTGACTATTGAGATGCATGATTGAACTGACATTGATAATGCTGCAGTATTTGAATGGGTTAATATAGCACAGGTTCTCAAAAGCGCAGGGTATAAAAAGAAACAAAACAAAACAAAGCCATGCCTGACAAAAGCAAGTTTCCTAATGTGTGCCTGTTACACCAGGCAGTTGATTTTGTAGACATGGACGGTTGCTCATTGTAGCAAAGTGAAAGCCTAATCCATTGAAATATATGGGAAAATTCCCATGGGCTGTAATACTGCTTATGAGTTTGGAAATCTTGGTGTACATGTCTTTCTCAGTACCTGGAGACCATGTGCCAGCTGTTGGCTTAGAAGGTTCCCTTGTGCTCCAGACCTTTTCTTTGCGCTTTTTGACTCTATTTCAGAGTAAGTCTTTGCTTCCTTGCACTTTAACTGGAAACTAAAGGTTGCAAATTTTCTGTTCCTATACTTGCCATCACCTTTATCTGACTTCCTTCCCTCTCCCAAATGCACTTTTATCATTAAAATAAAAATGCGGCCTCTCTATGACAGATTTGCAGCCAAAGAGAAACAGCGCTGTGAGTAGCTGGATTTGATGTCCTGTGCCAAAGGCACAAATCAGCTGTCAACAGGTATTAATTTGTTTCAAGTTTTTTAAAAAAGTGTAACATTTTAAAGATAAATTTTCATAGTTTGTAGTGAATTCCAAAAGACARCAACTGTAATCACAAGAAACACTTGGTCTTTTTCCTTTTTTTTTTTCCTCCTTTGCTGCATTAAAGTATTCCTCTTGTTCCTGCAGAGCTGTCTTTCTGTGTCTGTAGAATTATCTAGGGATTTTTTGTTTCCAACATCTTACTAGCATATTACTTATTTCAACATACGTTTGCTAATTTTTCATTGCCTGTGTTTGTCTAGCCTATTTTGTGGGCTCTGTATTACAGTACTTTCACAGAAGCAGCTTTTGGCCTGACTGATGTGGCTGAGGCAGTTCTTGGTCTTAGTGCCTTAAACATTTTCCTTTGCTGGGGCCAGCAGCTACAACACAGTGAGAAGGTTAACTGGATTAGGATTCGTTTCACTCTTCACTTACCTGGGACGCTTTCAAATGTTTGCGTCACTGGAGGCAAGACCAGGCAAACAGGAAAGTTTAGATCTTCCGTAAGAGCCATCTGAACAGTTCAGACTTCAAACATATCTGAAACGGGGGTTTGATTCTTCCTCAAAGTCTGTGCAAAGCAAATTTGTTCCATGAATGCTTCACTGGTGCTAAATGGTATTCTTGGTTTGCCAATTTATTCGTGTGTACTGAAACTTGGGTTGTGGAGCGGCTGCAAAAAAAGAATCCTGTTTTCTGTTTTGATGTATGGCAATTCATGACAAAGTGAGAAACACCCAGTTATGCCCTATGGTGCACTTTAATGGAAAAAACTGTAGGGGCTGCTGTRATACATTAAACGTTTTGGAAAATCAGGCTTTAGTTGTGAACRCAAGTCTATGGTCACTTTTCTTAGTGAAATAGTATCTGTTTTTTCCACTGTAGCTTAAAGTAGATCCCTGCAGCTTCTCTGCAATCAGCCTTTTCCAGCTCTTTGCCTTTGATCAGCCTGTGTTTATCTCTGTTCGCTCAGAAACCTGTTTCCTGGGATTATTTCTTTTCATAGCTTCATCTCACTTCCTGGAGCGCAGATTAGTAATAAATGCTCTTTACGTCTTCTAAATGCGTGCTTTCTCTATATTTTGTCTTCCCTCTTTTAAGTATTTTACCAAAGCTTAAGATGAAAGTAATTAATACTAGCAAAAAAGGCTGTTGTGACTCTGAACTCATAATTAACTGTTGTTAAAAGGAGTTGGTCTGTCACTGTAATGGCGTTCACCTGGAAAAAAGCACATGCTTAATTTGTTGAAGCAGAACTACACCTGAAGTGCTTGAACTCATGGAAGGAAAGAGAAGGTACCGTGACAGTGCCGCTTGGTGCGTCGGTAGAGTTAGCTTTGTCTTTTTCTYGGAGAGCACACACTGCGTTTCTGTAAAGAGTAATTTCACCCAGTTGTTTAGTAAGAAATTGTTAATTCACTTGAGTGTGAGAAGGGTACTTTGGTGCTTAAACAAAGTATACAATGAGAACATAGAGGTTACAAGTTGGGAAAGCAGAAATTGGAAATGACTATCAGAATTGAGTGCAGTCCCTGAAATTTCAGGCAATTATGTAGTAATATTAGTCTGAAAGATTATTTATTTTTAAACTACCCTCTTGTCCATCACAAAACACAGGCAATGCCATGTGCCTTGTAACAAGCTGAATAACTTCTCTGTAAACTGTAGTTCTCTGGAACTGTAATATGGCACAGAAAATAAGCAGTAGGTGAGGAGCTTTACCAGCCTTTCAGGAGAGTGTCAAGGGAAAGAAGTACTCAGAAAAATGCCCTTTCTCAACCGTGCTTTTCCTGACAATGTGTCCAATGGTAGGAGATCTGCAGTTACACTGTGTATCTCTCTAGTGGAGTAAGGCTGAAGAAAGGAAAGCGTGGAACAAAAGTAAATACAAATGATGATTATTTTTTGTCTCACGTCTCTGAAGCCTTTTTCTATATCCAGTCTGGGTTCATTTTGCAGTTTTAGGTCATGTATTCCCTCAGTTGTGCAATTTAATGCATTTAATCTGTGGGAAGCGTTGATGTCAGAGCAATAAATAGCCATATCCTCAATGTAAATGTCAGCTCTCTTCGGGAATCTCTTCCCCGAATCCTGTGCTGCCTCTGTCCTGTGGAGCCTTCCCGGTCTCGCGGAGACTGGGGAGAAGAGCAGTGCCAAGAGGTTACACGCGGTGTGATGGTATCGGTGACAGGCTTAACATCGTGACTCAGTGCTGGAGAAAATTCAGCCAAAAAGGTTGTGGCTCAAAGTAGCTCACTGATGGAGAAAGCCATGCAAATTAATTGAAAATAAAGATGATACTAAGCCCTCAAAGCCTGTTAGCCTTATATCCAAATGTGTGAATTCTTGCACCCAAACCCAGCAGGATTGTTCTGATTCGGAATGGCACTCAGGGTCTGCCCTCTGTGTTTTGCAGATGATGGAAGCGAGCATGGATTTAATATGTGCTTGACAGAGTGTCATTCTAGACCACAGTTCTTCCCAGCACTGTGCACTGTTGCTCCAGCTTTGCCATAGCCTGGCCCGACTGGTTTGGTTTTTAGAAGAATGGGAGTGATAGATGTTTGAGTTTTTTAAGAATTTTTTTTTTTTTTCCCGGTTGATTGTCCTGATTTGGAAGTTAAGAGAAAAAATTATGCCAGGGTGTTTTTTTTGTTTTATTTTGTTTTCTGGGGATTTTTTTGTTTGTTTTGGGTTTGGTTTTTTTTTTTGCTTGTGGCCAAGAATCCTCCCTATTGCTGTTCTGTAGTGGTTGGCTCYGAGGGCATGGAATGGAAGGAAATTGCTTTTGGTAAGCAAAAATAGAAGAGTGTTCCAGGAGGGTTGCTGCAGAGTGACATGACCTTGTGATGTAAAGAGCATGTGCAAAACAGYGCTTAACTATGTAGAATACTTAGTGCTATGTCAGGAAGTGCCTGCAGCATTATAAAGCAGCCTCAAACCTGGTTACGCTCTGTTCTGATTGCAAAGTGGCTTTTTGGATAACTCTCCTGGAGCTAAAAAGGATTTGGGTCGCGGGAGAGATGAGGTGCTGGTAGGAAAGGGCTGAGACAGGAGGCAATGGAAGTAGGGGGTTGGACAGTGTAGTTTTAAAGAAAGGCTTCCTAAGTTGTCATTGGTCTGTGCTGTTAAGAGGTTTTTAGCAAGACACTATCTCCTTCATTTCTTAGCAGTTCTTTTTCGGAAGGTGGAAATGGGAGGTGCTGTGTCCACTGACGCGGAGTTTCACAACCCATGGGTTCCTGACAACAGAAATGTCTCTGAAAATGGTCATGTATCCCTGGCTGGCTGCAGCAGGGGAGTCCACGAGAGAGGAAGGGGGTAGGACGGTAGAGAGGGGTAAAGAAAAAAAAAGCTGAAAGTAGATCATTGTGCTGAGGAGAAAGACAAAAAAGGAAGAAAAAACTAGTGTGAGCTCCCGAGGAGTGGGTGGAGGTTGACGCTTTGCTCATCGATGCTCTTCAGCATCAAAGTCGCATGGAAATAGAAATAATCTGCTTTGGCAACGGCATCTGCCGTCTGCAGGTAGAGCCTTGGCCTGCAGCACACAGGTTACTGCAGTCTGCAGCCTCTGCTTGCCTTCGCCACAGCTGCAGCGATAGACATCTGTGTTCTGACAAAGCAATTGTTCATCTAAATTATTTATGGCACATGTGGTATTCTTTCTTTCACTGTGAGGCATTTAAAGCAGACCGTTTTCTCTCTGTTTAATCCTTCAGAGGAAAGCGCATAAAATGGAGAGTAAAAGACAATGATAGTAAATATGTCATTTGGAAATCAGCATGAGGGGAAAAAATAGGAAATTTGTTTGTCATGAATGCGCTTTATCTGAGAATACAAGTTCCAGTGTTTTTTCACTACTGCTTAAAACCTTAGATTCAGTATTAGAAACGGCTTGGTCTGAAACCTCTCTGATTTACCACTGAGGCCGTGCTATAGGAAATCCTTTAGGGATATGAAATCTGTCCCTGTTCACAAAATACTTATGCAGATGTTTTCATTCCCATTCGTACCTGTGGGTTTGAACTTTTGCCGGGTGCTGCCTGCTGAACGTGGGCTGGGGACTTGGTTCTGTCCTACCAAGGCAAAAGTAGCTTTTCTACAGACTCGTGTAGTAAGAGGAGCTTTACTGATGGCGTGAACAGATGTGAAATTGCCCTCTTACCCTCTGCTATGCCACAGATAACTGCAGGTGTGGAGTTAGAGTAGTTAGGTTGTACATTGTTTCCTGGTTCTTTAGTTATTTAGTTTTTAATCCCATATTATCATATTTTATATTATCCCTGGCCGTCTCAAAATACTATTATCATATTATCCCATATTATTTTACTCCCATGTATCTCTCAGGAACCTGAGAGGTTTAGTTGCTGTCCTTGCCTGCATTGTGGATCCAGTCTGGGTGCTTGGCTTTGATCTTGATGACGGCAGTGAATGCCACCAAATGCAACCTGATGTTAAATATTTTCACAAGCTTTAATGTTTTCTGTTTGCTGTTCTCAGGTGGGGAAGTCCTTCATTTACTTTCACAGCAGAARGAAAGTTTCCCCTCGCTTGAAGGAGCGGCTCTTACGCCATCCCCCTTTCCGCCTTAGCCCGGATACTGAAATTGCAGTTGGGTGGTAAGGATGTTTTTCTCATTCAGAAACAGAGCAAGACTTGGCAATTAATTTCTGAGAGGGCCACGAGATGGTCACTAGGTATTCTTAGGCAGCCCTTGATCTCAATTTCTTTGGCAACCTGTGACAAACAAGCTCTGTGGTGTGTTCCCTGTCCTCTGGCAAGCTTGGTTTTGAAATCCTTTATTCTGCATGGAGAGGTCTTCTCCATCCCTTGACAAGCAAAGGAGAAGGCTGCCAGCCAGCTGCAAGACTGACACGTACATTTTCAATTTTCATAACTGAGTCTTTTGAGCAAAACCCGTAGGAGTAAAAAGATTTGAGAAGCTGTAGTTCTACAAATCTGACCATTGGGAGCCTATTAAACGGGAGGCTTGGGAGGGAGGAGGGAGCGACCGCTCCTTGTGTGCTGGTACCCACAGTGTGCTCGGTGTCATGAAGCTCCATCTCAGAGGTGCTTGGAAGGGCTTGGACTTGAGAAGTAGCCCCTGATTTTCTCCCCTCTGATAATTACAAGTTCAGCATTTCAGCACAGATACAGGGCCTGAGGTGCCTAAAAGCACATTTTCCTCTAAAACCCAGAGGTTTTGAAGACTAAAAATTTGCTTGGGTAAATAAGTACATATAGGGTAAAGCCTAAGAAGGACCCTAGCTGGGTCGGATCAGGTACACAGAAGTATTTGGTGCAAGATACAGCACAAGCCATTCCCCCTGTTGTGTAGTCCAGCCAAGCCAGTGCTTCAGTGATAGCAGTTTGCTACAGAATTGCTCAGCAGCAAATTGCAAGGTGTGCGAGAGCACACATTTGCTCCAAATAGTGTCTCTGAGGTGCCTCACCTTCCAGCCTTACCCCTTGGGTGCTGCTGTTACCCCACACCTTGCTGAGAGCAAAGCATCAAGTCCTGGAGTGAGAAAACAGATTTTTGCTATCATTTTCATATTTCTGTGTACAGAAAGCGCCTTGGGCAGCGAGTATCGGGCCAGTGCCTGGCTTATGGCTGTGTAGTGCACTGGTGTCCCCTTTTAAATGAAACTAGAGCAGAAAAAGCCTGATTAGGCTCAGATCAGCTAGAGCGAAAGCAACTTTTTATGATGACAACCTGTAATCATCACAGGGCTGCTTATAGTAACTCGCTAATCTGGATCGATCAGGGTGGTGACATTCATCTCCTGGTTCGTTTCAGCATGGTCTTGAACTTCAATCCAGCCTCTGCCTGTCACAGTAATTGTCTTTTATCGCTCTCACAGATTGCTTTTCCCTGGAGCAARGTCCTGGTATTTTTTCATTACCACAGCACAGAAACAAGGCTCAGCGATAGGGAGCGGCACCGTCTTCACTGATTTTTGCTTTTTTTTAATTTAGTTCAAAACAAAGGCTTGCTAGTGAATAGTCCTAGCTGAGAACCTGTACAAAACTCATCACTACRGCATCTGTGGCCTCCCAGCAGCCCAGGAAGCGACACGACTGACAGGTCTCACGTGTTGGTCCCAACTGACCCGCGGCTCRTTCCAGCTGCTGGCTCTGTCTGGCTTCCTTATAATAGTTGCATTATAACAGTGTGCTCCAAAAAATATCAAATGCCTATTTTCTCCAGTTTTTAGAGTTCTGATTTGCTCCATGATTTTAAATGTATTCTTTGGTTTAGAAAAAAAAAAGGGGGGGTGGGAGCAAAGTAACCAGCAGCAGTCTTGCTAAGCAGCTTCCTTCTGCCTCATTCTCTGTCTGAAATCCTGGGAACTGAGCGAGTATTTGTTCTCCTTCTCTCTGGGTCTCCTGGCCTTGTACCCCCATTAATATTCCTTTCTACACCTGGCGTGTGCATTTCATCAGCTTTTGGAGATCACCAGGGAATGTGTGTGTAGGACAACAGACAAAGGTAAAAGGATGAAATCCTGGTAAGGGTTTCATGTCGGTGTATCTTTATAAATTCTTTTGGGGAGTTTAGTATCAGCTAATGGACCAGGTGAACTATGTATGTTCTTACATCTTTCAGATTCAGCAAAAGGGCTGACCTCAGGGGACCCTCTTGTCTCCCTATTAAAAAAGAAGCAAAATAACTATTTCTTCCAAAGTCATTGATACCACGAAGCAAATACGTAACTGTATTTGGGGGACCGTGTGTCTGTAATGTCTCACTCGGCAGCCTCGGCCGCAGGTGCCTGGTCTGCATGGGCAGGTGGTGGATTTGGGTTCTCACACACCGATTAAGCGTGGCCCTAATCACTAGGGGTAACACGGATAACACAGCACCTTTGCAGCTACGGGTCATTGTATTCCAGAAGTATGTCAGACCAGCCTACACAATTGTGACAAGCACAGCATAAATTTGTGCATTTTGCACTGTCTAATCGCTATGTGCTCATCCCTTGTAATTCCTGCTAAATATTCACAATTCCATGGCTGCCAGGTTGTATCAAGAACCAAAGCTGGGAAATCCTGCCGCTTTCAAAGATGTAAAGCTAATTTTTGAGTTGGAGGCAAATGCAATTCGTATTGCTTCAGCCACACTTGGCATACGTTCCCGAGCCTAGAGATGCGGCATGACTCGCTAGGGATCACCGGAGTGCTTGGAAAACCAKCCAGAGGAGGTCCCAGCAGGCTTGAGCGCTCACAGAAATGAGTGCCTTGGAAGAGGAATACATGTTGTTTCCACGCGAGTTTTATACCAGTGCAGTACATGAGAAAAAGCGCAAACCACCTGCACATCCCTCTGCCCATGGGCATGCTTTGAAATAAGACTAGAAGGATGTTGAACGCATTTAGAAATGTGAAGCCGTTACTCCTCCCATATGGTTTATTGAGGATCTCAGTTTTCAAAGCATGAGTAGCAGTGAGGCCTGTTATTCTTTCCGACATGCAAAAGGCACAAGAAAGTCATCAATGTGATTCTGTGCAAAGTGTCTCTAAGAAAACACACAGCGAGGAAATGACAGAAAAGAGCCCCCGATGGAAGAGAAAGCCAAAGTGCCTTCAGGAAAGTGCTGAAAAGTTCTGAAAATGGGCGTACTTTTTCAGAGTCCAGATATGCTCAGTCGGTGAAAGATGCTTTGCAAATCCATGAAGGAAAACTCAAGAGACAGAGCCAAAAGGCTTAAAACAATAATCTCCTTCATGTGCCAAAATTCAGGATGGAAGTCAAAATTATTTATCTCAGGAAAACAGTGCGGCAGTTAAAGACAGACGTTAAATTCTTTAAAAAAAAGCCCACCAAAACCAGACGTAGAAAGTGGATACATTCTAAGAGCAGCTCAATAAAAAAGATTCCTTTTAATGAAAATAATTTAAAAAATGGATACTTGAAGAACACAAATCCACCCTGACTGTGACCAGCTACCGCACCCTGCTCCCAGGAAAGCCTCCGAGCACGACAACACAACGCCTTCTAGAAGAAGAAAGTCCCCACTACCTGCATGTGTGAAATGTGGCCAGTGAACAATTTGGAAACACAAACGCACAGGACTGAGTATCCGAGTCCCATTAGTTAACTTGGGCGTCAGAAAACTTCCCGGGGTTCCCGTCTCTCCCGCTGGAGCCGGCCGGTGCCGGAGGCGGCGGCGCTTCCCGGTGGGCACRGCTGAGCCCGTGAGCCCCTGAGCCTCTCGCTGGAGTTGAATACTTAAACCTAAAAAAGGCATTTACAAGTTGACGCATTTTTTTTTGTTGTTGTTGTCTTATTTCCTTGCAGTATACGTTTCTACTTCTAGACTATGGAATGTTACATTAAACAATATAATTATTCATTACCTTGCTTCAAATTTCATTACAGTTACTGAGGCTTCATCATAATTTCACACAGCACAGAGACACCAAACTAAACACCAAGCAGCCAGCACTAGATGTATTTTTTCTTTAAGTACCAATAAGCAAAATATCCCATTCCCCCCAGAGATCCCATCAGGAAAGAGGCTCCGAAGAAGGAGGGAGGTTTCCGCTTGACCAGCCTGAAGGCATTGGGTACCACTGCGGAGAGGAGCGTGGTGTGTATATCTCCCAAAACTTTCCTGAAGGCGAAGCGTTTTTGTATCCTGTCGAAGAAGGACTGTAGGTTAGGTCTGCTGCCATCTTCCCAGTATTTCTTAGAGAGTCCCAGAAACTTGAGGCGGTGGAGGGTAGCTCCTAACAAGACATCGGCCAAAGTAAAGACGCATCCGCAGAGCCAAAGTTCACACTTCTGCCCTAAAGAGAGAAGCGACAGAGCAGGTAGGGTAAGAAGAAACCCTTGGGTGGGCACCTAAAGGCTYGCTCAAAAGATCCACGAAGACAGGAGCATTTGCATTAGACCTGGGGTGTTTTTTCTCAGCTCTCCAATATCCCAAGAGTTCAGACCCCATCTACCAGGCTACGTGATGGAGAATATGTGGGGCCACAAAGCTGGGAATACGAGATGATCATTTATAGCCCACGTGAAGATACAAATCGCTGTCTGCAAAATGGCTCTGTTGCCTCTCTCCCAAGTCAAGAGCAGCAGGAGATGGCATCCTCCCATACCCAGGAGGTCCCTGGAAAAGGGCCCTTGGCCTCCCTTGAAGGAGATGCGGTGCTGTGAACCCTTCTGCTGTGTTAGCGCTCGGGGAGAGCAGCAGCGTTTGTCCTTGGCTGTACCGGGAGCTGTTTCAGGAGTGTCATGTTAACTTGTCCTATTTTAGGGATGTAAGAAATCCTCAGGAATCAAAAACATTTGCTGGCCCGGCCTAGCTGCTCTCCCTGTGTGCTGTCGGGAAGGCCCTGCCTCTGTCCCCTAAAACTGACACCAAAACTAGCAGCACATCCGTGCCGAGAGCCAGGTTTTTGGGGGAGGCAGAGCTCAGTGCAAATGCTGGGTGTGAGGAGAGGCACCAAAGCATTGACAGCCTCTGATAAGGGGTGACCCTGGAAATAACCTCACCAGAGAGATGTCCAGGAACAAACCAAGCTGCTGTTAGGCTGGAAGAAGCGGGCTCAGGCCAGGATAGTGTTAAATACTCCCCTGATGCCCTTTCAATGCTAAGGAGCAGGGCTGGGACGGAGCTAAGGCAGAGGAAGGGAGGTGCAGGTAAGCAAGAACAGCAGAAGGGGCACAAAACCTGGCCCCATCCAGCCTGAGCCCCTGGCTTCGCACCAAATCCTTAATTTTCGGGCTCTTCCGCTGTCCTGTGGCTGTTATATCTGGGAAGGAGAGAGTGGCACCTTTATTGTACCCCTGTGCAGGCACTGGTGCTGCTGGGCTGCCAGCAGGGCCCGGCCAGGGCAATTACTGGTAATTAGCAGCCCTCATTTGTAGCCGCTTGGCAGCCTGCCTAATCCTGCTAGAGGTACAGCCCAAGTGGACAGATTGCCTGTGCCTAATTAGTCAATAAATGTTTTCAATGACTAATGAATTGTGGGGGTGCTGCAGCCAGAGCCTCCTGGGTGCCCTGGGGACCCTGCGGATGCTCTGGCTCAGAGGTAAGGGAAGCGGGGCTGAGGTGCCTGCCTTGCTCCTGGGCACTGCTGCAGGCAAAGAAGAAAGCACACGTGAGGATGGCGGCTTCAGGAGAGAGCCGTGATCTGGCCTGACCCCTCTTGGCTCTGGGCTTGTACCCACTGCTGGGGTCTGGACCCGGCTGTGTGGTGTCCCGGGACAGAAGCATGGGGAAGGGCAACTCGTCCCCTTTGCATCTGCAGCGGCCCCAGCTCTGATCAGCCTCTCCCAGCCGAGCAGGGTGCTTGTGGCAGGGGGTCGCCCTGTGCTCCTGCAGCATCTCCCACCCTCCTCCTGCCTGCCCTACCCTACCTGCATCGCTGCGCGTCCGCCCGGCAGCCTGGGCTGCGTGGGAGGAGAGCTGCTGCACTGCGGCTCCTGGGAAGTTGCCAAAGGGCTGGTGCTTGTGCCCGCTGCTGAGATCCTGACCTGGCCGTGGGCATGGCAGGGGGAGTTTGGGGGCCCGGAGCAGAGGGCAGGAGCAGCATGCAAGGACCGAAGGCAGCGGAGTGCCCGGGTGCTGGCAGCAGCAGCAGCCACCCCTCTGCTCCAGGCACCTGGGACATCCTCCAAGGGCACCTCATTAGGCTGAATTCTGCTGAGCTATCCCAGCTCTCAGATCAGTTAATGAGGGTATTCGTTGGAGGCAATTAGGGCAACGCAGGGTGCCGCTGTGAATGCATCAGGGCTCTCGGCAAATCCCTAACCTGGTGCCTTGCAGGGCCCGACCTTGGCACCTCCGAGGGCCCTTCAGTGCGGCCCCGAGCGTGACGCACAGCTCCCCGCAGCCGACGCCGGCCCCGAGGGCAGGGGCAGCTGTGGGGCTGTCCCCTGATTAATTGCGTCTGGGCTCTGCTCCGGACCTGGCACCGCGGCGCTGGCAGCCACCAGCTCTCCCGGGGCTGGGGTTTCGAGCCCTGCTGGCATCGGGGACGAGAGGATGACGGCGTCATCCAGGGGTGATGGCAGGACAAACAATGCCCAGCTGTGCCCATGCATCCCTGTCTGCCAGGGCGCCGGGGTGGCTCTCGGCAGGCACCCAGCAGCATGTATTTGATGTTGGGGATGGCTGGTGTCGCTCTTTCCCACCCGYTGGCGTTTGACGCAGGTCCTGTAAAGGCTCCCACCCCTCCAGGACCCCTCAAATTCCCGTCGGGTTTCCCTGCCTGTGCTCCGCTGGGATGTGCCGCAGCCCCGTGGCCGGGGAGGGGCTTGGCTGCAGGACACGTCCCCAGTCCTGTGCTTTTGGCAGTCTGCGCTCCTTGTGGTGTGAAAGCCTGGGGCCAGCCTGCTCCTTCCTGAATCAACCAGGACATCAGTCACTGGTGGCCCCTCGCTGGGGCAGAGGGGACCTGCCACCACCCTGCAATGACTTTGGAGCTCCCACAGAGCAGCCATGAGGACAGGGGTCCCACTGCCCCTGTGGCAAGGGTTGCAGGGGCTCTCCAGAGCAGGGGTGGTTTGCCGGAGGTTAGTAAGACCACGGCTGCAATGACATCGGTGCACCCAGAAACAGGAGAACCCAGCAGCAGCCCTAGCCCCACTGGTGGTTGCCCCGTGTGGGGATGTTCATCAGGTGCAAAGCCATCAGCCATTCCTGGTGTTGCACCTTGGCCTCGTGCRGAAAAACACCCCACAAACGCAGCCCAGCGCCTACCTTGGTACTCCAGTTTCCTCTTCTCCAGCTCGGCCTCGATCTGGTCTAGCACCATCCCCAGTTCACCAAGGATCTTCTTCAAGTAGTTCACGTTGTCGTGCTCCAGGATCTTGGCCTGGGTGGAGAGCGGGGTTAGGATGGGGGATGGATCGATGGATGGATGGACACGCATCCTTGCAACCATGCAGGGACATAAGGCACCGGGTGCCCATGGAGGGTCCATGGGTCATGTCCCCCCATCACCAAAGAGATGTGTGTGGCTTTGACCCACTTACCATGAGCTTCTTCTGCTTGGAGAGGTAGGGCTCTGATAGCTGCGGCTCCTCTTCATGGTCCAGCTTCATCAGCTCCGTGCTGGCGTTAGCTAAATGTCCTGGGGGGAGACAGAGAGAGGGGCTGGGGGGGCTGTTTGGCGGGGGTAGAGATGACCTTGTGTCTGGTAGCAAAGCACCTCATCCTGAATGTGAAATAGTGTTGTGGCACCAAGAAAAACACCCCGGAGAGCTAAAATGGGCCAAATTCATGGCTTGCTGTTGCTGTGCTGCCGTAYAGGTGGGTGGCTGCGGCATCGCGCACCCTCCCGCAGGCACGTAGGTTCTTCAGCCCTCCCACCCACTCACGGCAGGGCAGTGCTGGCTGCRGGGTACGGCAGATCCCCCTCCCTGGCCGCGGTGAGTCCCAGCTCTGCAGGTTTCAGGGAGGGTTTCAGCTCTTCATTTCCTCTGCTGGATTCATATTAGAGCTGCTAGCAGATCTCTGTCTCTCTCTGTCTCTTACTGTTTTAAGAACGTCCCTGAGCTTCCCCATAACCTGGTTCCTGCAGCTCCATCCCCAGCAGGTCAATCCTTTGGGATGTCTGAGCCGGCTGCCCACGTGTGGGAGTGCATGCGGAGCAGCGGCAGGGAGCGGCACGGGAGGGGATGCTCCCTCCTGAATGAAGCTGTCCCACCCCGGCTCGGTGTCCAGGGAATGCAATTCGGTAGCATGGAGTCCATCGCGAGCACGGGAGAGATGCCCACCTTCCTCCCTCCCAGGGCACGAGGAGGATGCGAAGGGCTTTGTGCAAGGGAGCTAACGGAGGGAAAGGAGCAGAGTAAATGGAAGAGGAGAATACGAGATGCAGAGTAACACCTTAGGGACGACATAAATTACCCAAAGCTGGGCTAATCTCTTCCTGCCAGGGACCATCTGTCTCTCCCTCCTTGTTCCTTCCAATAAGGGCTTGGCTCTGCCGATGCGCGGGTGCGGGAGGTGCCAGGGCTGGCCGGGGCGGCAGCCAGCAGTGGGCTGTACGCTGCCACAAAATGGTGAAACTCCCCGTTTTCCACCACGAGCCTTGAAGCTCGTGCTCGCTAAGGCTCCCAGCCAACTCTCCTGGGGCTGTAACTCGGAGGCAAGCCTGGATATCACCCTGGTTTCGTTCCCCTGTTCCCCCTGGGAGAGCCTGGCCCTCGGTTCACGCTCTCCTTGGGACACGACTACATGGATTCGCCTCGGCACCCACTGTGACGGGGCAGCCAAGCCAACGCCTGGGCGCAGGGGATGTGCTGGGGCGGAAGGGCACCGCTGGCACTGGGGCATCCCACGGACCTGCCCACAGGCCCTAAGTTGCAATGGCTTGGGAAAAATGCCACCAGCGAGGAGGTTTGGACGGGGAGATATTTCTAAGGACCTCGGCAGAGTGCTAGGGAGGTGATGTGAGGTAGACGGGGTCTGAAGCCATCGCAGCAGCACCCTTTGGGGAGGGGACGGGCTCTGCACCCGGCATCTGCCCAAGGTCTGGGGGTGGAGGTGACAGTTGGTGACATAGGGAAAGCCGCCTGTGCAGGGTGCCAGCAGAGGCAGGGCAGAGCAGGAGATACACCTCAGGAACAGCCTATTTCTCTTTGTGTGCGAGTGCATCCCATTTCAGAAGGACCATCCGTGACCCAGACAGCTGAAGGGACTGGGGGGGAACAGTGTTTGCTACGGGTGCCGTTTGGGTCTGGAGCCTAAAGGAGGGGAGAGACGTGGGGCACGCCAGTGCCCTCCTAACAAGGTCACTTTTGTGGCAAGGGACTCTCTCCAGGAGCGATCCTTGCTGTTGAGTTATATTAAGCATCGTCAATGTTTCATGAGTGCTTGAAGGTCAGGTACACAGTCTTATGCCGATTCATCCACTATCTGCAACTCAGTCTGGCTGTACTGTCCCACCTTTGCCCTTAGAGCTATGGGAAGGAGTGGGGACGTGTGGGAGATGGAGCAAATTCATGTGCCCTAGAAAGAGCTGGGCGAGAAGCGTGCATGGCCCATGGGAGCCCGAACACCCCCAGGGTTAGGAAGCCTCTGCAGGGTGCCTGCAGTTCCCAAATTAGCTGTGCTTTGCCATTTCCCGGCTCTGTCCCTGCCAGTGTTAGCAGAAAGGGGAGACGAGCAAGAGCAGGGTGGCTGGCCAGGCTGCGGAGCCAAACCGAGCCTACAGGAAGGGCTGGGGGAGCCGTCCCGCCGGCGCTGGCCCTGGGCAGCCCCGCTGGAGAGGCGACTTACTGCGGATCTCAGCGGTCGCGTACTTTGGGATCATGGAGTCGGTGGTGAGCTCCGGGTGCAGGATGCAGCCGTGCGTGTAGGCGTCCATGGGGAGCGAGTCCAGCAGCTCCCGGTACTGCAGCACCCGGGAGTGCAGCAGGCTGCCCGGCTCAGGGATCAGCTGGGWGATGTTTTCTGCAAGGGCAAAGGGAAAGGCGTTAGCAGGATACTCATTAGTGGCTCATTAGCCTGCGTGGGACACCAGTGTGCAGTCCTGGCTTGAGCTACCTCTGAGCAGGGCTGGCTGTGGCGGTCCATTAACTCAAAACTGTACCTCACACTTGGCTCTGCCCTCTCCCCGCTGCCCATCCTGGCCAGGAGCGCATCCAGCCCGTGCCCACAGATGGGCAAACCCGCAGGACCACAGGGATGTGTACGTGTGTCGTTACCCAGCCCCACAGCCCCTGCGTCCCCAGGAGCTCAGCATAGCAAGCCCTTTGCCTCTGCAGCCCCTGAATTTGTACACTGTGGTTTCACATCTCTCAGAAGGGAAACAAAATCTTCTCGTTCGGCAGAAAAGAGCTATAACACAGGGATTTGGGTTTGGGATCTCCTGAATTACACCCTTGTTACACCAGTGGCAATGAGGCACCTAATTCTCCTGGGCTTCCTTGAAAATCCCATTCAAAATGGGTAATCAGGGAGCTGATGACCAAAGAAGGAGCCCAGCACATCTTCCCTCTGCGCTCAGCTGGTGCCTCAGCTGCAGGAGCATCCCTCACCCCAGCCGGCTCTGCTCCTCCTCGCCTTGTTGGGTTTTATTCATCTTTTGCGGATGGCAGTTTGTATTCTGCTCTTTTTATTACACTTTCAGCTCAAAATACATGGCAGATGACACCACAAGGAGCAAAATGTTGCTCATCTCCCCCAAGGATATCAGGTCTATTTTTTTTATGGAATCATAAATGTTTATGGCRTTTGCAGATAGCAGTTAATAGGTAGTGAGTAAATTTACCACCGGGACTCGGTACACCCGGTTGCCCACATGCCATCCGCAGTGCAGGGCTCACTGCACACCGGTGTCTCGGGCCGAGTTAGGGCGCATCGGCAGAAGGACTTTGGCAGATGTGGCCAAGGCGGCTCCTTAATTAAGAGCCTGAAATGAGTTCTACCCGGCCCCGCTGCCGGTGGCAGGAGGAAGGCTGCGGGCACAGCCTGATGATGCCCGCCCGGCAGCGATGCACAGCTTGCCCTGCCCTGGGCCAGGCAGCGTCGTGCCGGCCAGCACCTGCAGCTGGACAGGAGCCAGGGAAATTTTGGCAGCTCCTGTATTGCAAACCTCCTAGCTGCTCTGATTTGGGGCTGTCTCTGCTGGTAGGCTCTGTAAAGTTGTTCTGACTGATGGGCATCAGCGTTACTGTCCCCTGAGCGAGGGGAGGTTTTAGTAGCTCCTCCCTGCCCACGGGCTGCTTGTTGCCTGCACTGCCTGGACTCCAGCTCTCCAAGCGGGGATCTTCCATCATAGAAAAGCGACTGGCTGAATGAAATAATAATAACTGACCTATAGCCTGCATGCTCCTTCCACAGGGCTCCCGGCCAGCACCCGAGGGGCTGGTGCTGAGGCTGGAAACCAGCACATCCAGAGCAACTGCCCCATCCGGCAGCAAGACGGAGCAACCACCATGAAATAGCGGCATGCTGGCCGCCGGCACGTGCCAGGGAGGTTTTTCGGTGGGACGGCGCTCACTCTGCCTTTGCACACCACTGTGGACCTGCACGTATGGGCTGCTGTTGCATATAGTCGGCAAGTGATGGGCCGTGCAAAGGTGGGAAGGGGGGAGGCTCAGAAGGATAGGGCTGGGGGCTGTAGCCCTTGGAGGAGCCCCTTGCCCARGATCTGAGAGGCATTGCCACCAGCCAACCCATCAGTGGTTTCTTGGCACTGCTGGGCTGTGCCCTAGTGAGAAGCACCCTCAAAGGTGGCTTATTGGCACTATTCACTGCTTTTTTGGGGAAAGAAAACCATTGCTCATCACACCACTCTTTGCTGATAGCTGACCCATAGCTGGGGTGTGTGTAAGCAGCTGAAAAAGGCCATGCTCCCAGCCCAGGGGAAAATAAAACTCAGTGAACACACCTTCTTATTAAGGCATTTTCAAGCTCTGCAGTTTCTGCCAGGTGGGCAATTCCCCTTGGACCGATGCTGTGGCATCCTGGTAATGCTTTTGCCAGCTAGCATTGGTGGGTGATGGCTCGGGGCAGAGCACACAGCAGGGAGTGATGCTCCGGGCCCTCCTCCCTCTGCCCCAGAGCTTCCCTCTCCACTTCTCAGCGAAAAGGTAAGAAATTGCACCTGGCTGGAAAATCTCAATGACAGGAGTTTCCCAGCGCACGGGCAGYGCTGTGTCCCCCTCCTGCCGGGGACAGCCTGTTGTCACATATGCCAGACCACCTGCCCTTTGCAGAGACYGGGCGAAGCGGTGCGGGGACCGCAGCCCCACGGATCGACRCTCCCCACTGTCCCTCGGCCCCGGGGCTGTCGCCGGGCAGCAAAGCAGCTGCCATTCCTTGGGAGCCGCTGCCGGCATGGGCTTCTCCTGACCGATCCCGTCCCTGCTGCCCTGCCGGCAAGCGAGCATCGTGCCTCTGCCGAGCAGCAMCACCGCGGCGGGGCCGGGAGAGGACAGCAGCTGAGCTGGCAAGACGCCCTTGCTTCGGGAGCTATTTTGAGATGTTTTTGATGTCTCTGTTGCAAGGGGGATGGATGCTGGGGCGAACATCGTGATGGCACAGCCTGAGCTCCCTGCTCAGCTTTGAAGCCTCCCCGGAGGAGCGTCCCAGCCTGACAGTCCGCAGGTTTGGGGAAATGAGGGCGAAGGGACGTGAGATGCCGGGGAGAGGCTGCTTGCCGCAGCGGCCATGCAAGCAGCCGCCTTCAAGTGCCATCTCAGCATCCCGGTGCGCCGGGCTCAGCCGGCCGCTGACTGCAGCCCTGCTCCGGGGGGAATACGAGCTTCCCTCTCCCGGCTGTCCCTTCCTCTGGGTTTGTGTCACACCATCCTCCCACGGTCCCCAGCACCGCTGGCTTTCTTTGACTTTCAAGAGGCAGTTTTCTCTGAGGCACGGTGGCACAGGGGACGGTGGGGTCCCTTGCCCATGGCCGGTGGCACAGGGCTCATCRAGGAAGGGGAGAGGGGCAGCAGCACCCGGCTCAAACCCACCTTCTCTCAGCGGGGCCACTTACGGGGAATTACTGGGGTTTTTATACCATKACCCGARGCCAAAGTACAAAGGTGACCAAACCCAGAAGTATTTCCCTGGGCTGTGCCCCAGCTGTGGCTCTGGTGAGATGCCACCAYGCACCACGGGGACGGGGGKAAACGGTCTGGTTTGGGAACGGGGGGAAACGGTCTGGTTTGGGAACGTGGCCTCCAAGGCAGAAAAAGAGGGGACCCASCTACACCCTCCCCCAGAGCCTCCCAGCAGCACTTCAAAGGGACATTTGGGGATTTCTGCTGGAAATCCTTCATTTTCATGGGAAAATGTAAAAGTTTGGGGAGGGCTGGTGGCTTGCTGCTCTTCTGGGGTAAAGCTGAAACTTTAAAGGACAAAGTGGGTGTATTTGGCAAACAGCATCTGGATTAGACCCGAGTTTCCCCCAAGACACAGCCCACCCCCACCCTTACCTCCCGTGAAGTTCTTCTCCATGTAGTCRATGATCTGGTTGTAATCGCTGATGATGTTGTCCCTGTGGATGATGACAGGCACCTCCTCCCCCAGGTTGAGCCGCATGAACCAGGGCTCCTTGTGCTCCATCAGGGGCATGCTGACGTCCCGCTCCTCGCAGGGCAGTCCCTTCTCTGCGATGACCAGCCGCACCTGGGGCAAGATGCCGGGGAGAACAGGCTCAGCCCCACGCACCGAGCCAGCCCTGAGAGCCCTCGAAGCACTCCGAGAGCCCCACTGCCTGCCCATCACACCTCCCTGGCCCTCCCCTACTGCTTAAGCACAGCTATGTGCCAGGACACACCTCGTCCTGCAAGAAGCCAAGCAGCTCTTGGCACGGGGCAGCTGCAAAATCCAGGCAGCCAAGCAAGGTTTTCTCTTCCCAGCAAACGGGGGAGACCCAAACCCATCCTAACTTTGTGGGATCGTGGACCATCCTCCCTCCAGTCACTGCGGCACTGCTTGCCTGTGGCCCAAGCAACAGGCGGAGGGGCTGGAGGGCTGAGAACCCATCCCTCGGCAGCAGGTGGAGGGAGGCAGCAGCTCCCCAGCTGGGGGGGATCAGTGATGYTGCTGTGGGTCCCGGCATAGCCCAGCACATACCCGAGGAGGAGGAAGAGGAGGAAGCAGAGGCTGCAGCAATGCTACGCTTTACACCCAGTGGGTGCTACTGCCTGGCTGAAGGAGACCTGGATGCTAACTCAGGTATGTCCCACTCTCAGGGATGGGCTCTGGCTTTACCAGGCACATTTTGAGCAGGGAGAAGGCTCCGTTTTGTGGAGGGTTTCAAGCAGCCCCTGTGACCCCGCACACCATCCCTCCTCCTCCACGCTGCCACCAGCCCGAGGGCATCGCCCACCGCCTTCGCACYTCTTGTGCCAAACCCACTGCCTTCCCCTTCCCCTGGCACTGCCCTCCTCCAGCCCCCGCCCAGCGAGCAGCGCCGCTGGGGTGGCACCCACCCGTCTCGCGGGTGGGAAAGCCAAGTCCGGGGTGCGGAGGGGCAGGAGTGGGGCTGGATGTGGGGCACCGTCCCCATCCCCATTGCCCATGGACAGCCCTCAGATCCTGCTGCTTTGCTCTGTGCTTGAGATGGTGTTGAATATGCGCTCAGGGATGGCATTTTAGGCTTCTGGGTTATAAAAACCTGACCATTATGAACTAAGTATGTCAAACAGGCAAAAAAAAAMCCCTTGGGGGATGTGAGACAGCCACGATTTATAGAACCACAGAATGAGGGAAAAGTGCTTGTTTTCCTCCAACTAGCAGAAGCTAAAAATACAACTCAACAAATATAAGCATTTCTATGAGTACTTCAGAGTTCCTGGGGAATTAGTCATTAATTATTTACAGGGCTGGCAAATTAATTTTTTCTTTTAAAGTCAAACAAGGAAAAGCCTGGGTCCCTCAACTGCAACTTGCTTTTGGCCTTTTCCTCCCAGCTGATGGATAAACCCCAGCCAGGACCACCCCGGGCATCCGGCCCCAAGCTCCCCGTGCTTCCCTGTTTTGCTATCAAGAGCCGAGGCCGAAGGCCTGCCAGGAGGCAGCTGCCGGGCAGGAGGCAGCGTGGGCAGGAGGGCTCAGCTCCCAGGGTAACCCCCGTGCCTGCGGGCAAGGGGAGCCCCTGCCAGCGCCCCGAGGAGGGGTCCCAGCCAGGGGTGATGGAACATGCCCAGACCCCCCAGCTGGTCCCCGCAGCGCCGACACGGCTGCGGTGAGGCATCTTGTGTAAAAACCCAACACTGGCTGTAAAACTCCAAGAATCCCTTTGCAGGCTGGGCCAGATCCTGGTGGGGGCTCAGGATCCCTCCCACAAACAGCCCCAGCACCGTGGAGGGTGGTTCCGAGCAGCTCCCGGGCCAGAGCAGGAAAAGCTTTACCCGCAGCCGGCTCCGAGCAAAACTCCTCTGCAGGGGGTTCCCATGCAGCCCCCGCTGCTCCCCGCCCTGCGATGTCCATCACACCAGCTCCTGCTCGTCTGCCCTCCAGCAAACGCTCTTTCCTTGCAAGTGACCCCAAAGCAAAGCTCGAAGCAGTGCCAGGGGGCCCTGTGGCTCTAGGTGTGCCCTGCCCTGTCCCCAGCGTCCCCAGCCCCGCAGAGGTGAGGCCGGTTGTAGGAAAACCCATACAAGAAGTGCCTTAACCGCTGCCTCCCCGCTGCCGGTGGCCAAACGAGCAAGAGAAAAAAATAACAGCAAGCCCAGTGCAAGGCGGGGGAGCCGGGCATGAGCATCCCTCGCCGGTGCGGATCAGAAGCCCATTAGTCACCCGCTGCCGGCGAAGCCGACCATGTGCAGCCACCCTGCTGCATTGGGCATCCTCCCCTTTGTGCCTGCAAGCAGGAACGCGCGTCTCTGCCCTCGGCCTCCCCGCCGGGCTGCGGGGCTCAAGGGGGCCCTTGCACCGGGAGAACTTTGTGTTCTCCCCACCCCTCTGAATTCCCCATGTAATATATATGGTGTGGGAATGACGGGGGGGTTGGGGCCAGGAGGAGAAGGTCAGGTTTGCTACACAGCTGCTGTGCTGCAAAATGAGCATTTACTATTGCCGGGAAAATGTGATTTCTCGCTGGGGCACCCCGGGAATTGGATTTCCTGCAATGTCAGGGGCAAATAGCTGCCTGGCAGGGGGCTGCGTGCCGGGGTCTGCTCCCTGGAAGGAGCCCGGCTCGGGGGCTGCCTCCCCCTCTCCCAGCAGCAGGGTGGTCCCGGGGCCTGGCTCAGCCTTTGTCTGCGCTCCTGGCCACGCCGGGGTTGGGCTGTGAGGGAGCACAAAGCCGAGGCGGCTCCCGGTACAAGCCATGATCCCAAAGCAAAAGCAGGATTYGGCTGAGCACCCCCCATCCCCATCCCCTCCCCAGGCAGATGCTGTAAAAACGCAGAACCGCAGGTACAAAAGAGCTGCCTGGCCGCAGGCTGCTGCCCTGGCCAGCCCTGGGGATGAGCCCCTTGCTCTCCCCGCGAGTGCATCCGTCCTCCCCAGGCAAGGGGATGCCCTGGGGACTGGAGGTGATTCTTCCCCAGGAACCCGGCCGAGCGATTTTTTTTTTTTTTTTTTTTTTTTTACCTTTTGTGAGCTGAAGGACTGGGTCCAGTGGTACAAAACCAGTCTGTCCTGGGATTTGAGAGCGGGGTCTGTCGGGTCCTGATTTTCCTCCCCCTCCGTGGATTTCCCTGCGTCGTTCTCCAGCGCCGAGATGGGCCACCAGCTGCAGTTGGTGGGAGTAACATTATTGGGAGTCGCCATGACAGCCTGCGAGCGAGCGGGGAGAGGGACGAGGGAGCGAGCGGCGCTAGCCCAGCATCACATGGGCTCCTGCCAGCAGCATCACTCCCGGGACAGCTCCATCTCCCCGGCTGGGGTGGGCAGCGCAGGGCGGTGGGTGCCGGGGGTCACAGGAGAGGATGGTGGCAGCGGCGTGGGTGAAATCGCAGCCCGTCCCCGCTCGTGGCGGGGCTCCCAAGGAAACGTGCCGCGCTTGCAGGCATCGCTTCAATAGGCGAGTCAGCAGCAGAGGCTCCTGCTGCCTGCCTGCCTGCCAGCTCGGCAATCCGGGGCAGCTCCAACCCCGGCGGCTCCTTAGGAATATTTTGCAGCAGAGATTAAGATTTTTTTGACTGGTTTAGATACGGCAGATATGTAATAAATAGCTACATTGACGGATAGTGGCTTTAGAATATCTAGCAGGTGTCTTGCCTGCCTCGCAACCTTCATGGAAAGAAGCAGCAATGGGTCTTTAAAAGTATTCAGAGATTTTTGGAGAGCACAGATTAATTACTGCCTAATGGTTGTTGTGCAGCCTGTACCGGGGTAGAGCCCAGGAGACCTTGCTGTGTACCGGAGCCCTGGGGTGCCGGGCCAAACCCGGCGAGCCCTCTGCACCAAAGCAGGCACAGCTGGGGGTCATTTCCAGAATTAGCAAGGTGTATCACAATTGCAAACCGGCTGGGCTGCTGCTGCTCGGAGAGCGCTGGGGCTTCCGTAGCTGCTGCTCTCTGGGCGTTATGAGCATCACCCAGAGGTTTGCAGGCAAACGCCTGTAGGCAGCTGACACATTTCCTGACATAGCGACCTGGACATGTGGGCCTGTGCTTTATGGCACTCGGCTTCGTCATGCTCCATCTCCGGCAATCTGGCAGCCTGGAGATAATTTCCCACACATGGGACTAGCTGCTAGTGCCGGGGGGTAAAACCGGCCTGGTTATGGGGGTCGTAGAGGCAAGTTGTGGAGAGGATGGAGGAGAGGGCTCTGCAGGCTTGGTCTTGGGGCTGTGAGAGAGCTCTGGGTGTTAAACGTGGCTCCTCCATGCATTGTTCCCATCTCTACCCATGCTGGAGCTGGTGAGGTTGCTCCAAGTGTGGAGGGAAACAGGGGAGGTTTGGGAGAGCTGGTTCAAGTGGGGAAACTGAGGCATGCTTCACCCAAGACCACTGGGAGGGATTGGGGCCAAACTGGTACCCAGCTGCACGAACATAGTGAAAGGAGCAATTTTCTGAGGGCTGGGAGGTAAAAATGAATCCTTTGGTGTTGTGATGTCCTGCTCCTGAGGGCGCGCAGGAGGGTGATGGTGGAGGGGTGAGGCTGGGAAGCGCTATGCCCTGCCCTGCCTTCTCCCCACCTTCTCCCTCGTAGGCAGCAGCCCCGAAAACCATCCTCCCTCCCCAGCCCGGGGCTTCCCAAGTGCTGCCAGAGACCCTGCGCTGGCCTCGGGGACACCCACAGGGAAAGGCTCTTCCTTGGCCTCTGCTTTGGGGCTGCAAAGTCAGGGTGGTGGCCTGCGCTGCTGCAAACTCGGAGCAAATGGGACTTTGACCAAATTGCTGGCCCCATCACATGGTGCCGTCCTGCCCTCTGCGTTGCAGCCTCCCCTCCCGCCCGCTCTGCGCAGGAGAGCCCTCGCTGCCCAAGAAGCATCTTCTGGGGCTCCTTTCACTGGAAAGGGACACCTTTGTGTTTAGGAAAGGAAAGGAGCAGCTTGACCAAGCAGAAGCGGTTCTCTCCTGTGGATCGCTGTCCAGAAAGCCCCATCTAGCGGTATATTTTGTGATGAATTAATGGTGTGCCGTTGGGAATAAAAAATGACAAGTCGCTTCATCCCTCTGGGTCCTGCAGGTACGCGGCGTCTCTGGAGGCGCTTATTTATTTACCTGGGGATTGGCTTGCTAAACTGAGCAAGGCTTGAGGGGCAGGATTGGTGCCAGCCCCCTTTAGGGGTGTCCTGACCTTGTGCGACCTTGAGATCATCCCCAGCTCTCATCCACAGCCTTCCTGCCTGCGAAAGGGGACGATGCTGGGCTGCCTCGCAGATGCTGTGGGGCCAGAGCCAGTGGCATCAGCAGAGCCCTGGCGGAAGGTGCCGTCGGGGCAGGATTGCGGTTGCTGGTGGTTTGGGAATACACAATCCAGGGTGTCTCGTCTCAGAGCTGATGCAAATGTTACAGAGGGGAGAGAGCAGGCGGCCGGAGTCGGTCACGGGACTTTGCAGGCACAGAAGCACCTTCCCTGTTTTAGAAGGAGGGAGTGGAAATCAGGCTGTAGAATCAGCTCCACTGATTTTTTTTTTTTTTTTTTTAAATTTTTTTTTTTCCCTGGTGGCCTGATTCAGCGTCTGCCAATGTAAAGCTTAGCTAGGACTCGGTTTGGCTTCTGTAAGGCGAGAAATAAATTTCATTGATCCAGGGTGCCCTTCTGCATCCCGCCTCGGTTGAACTAGTCCTGAAACTAGACAGGCAAGTAACTTGTAAAGTGCTGGKGGGGGTGAAGCCACTGAAAAAAACCCAGCCTGGATCTGCGAGATAGATAGGAAGTAGAGAGGTGGGATCCGATCCGAGGAAAGTCCTGGGAGCGCTGCAAGCCCACCAGTACTTTCTCAGAAAATTTTAGACATATTCTTCTGTAGATTGACTGGGGACACATCCCAGAGCATCCGTGGACAGAAAAAAATTCCCCAGGCTTGTTGGGGCAGGCACAGCGGCAGGCTGGGAGCAGTGAGGCTGGCAGGGCCGTGCTCAGCGCTGCTTGTACCGGGCCACATCTGAGGCCAAGCACTGATGCTCATCAGTCAAGCTAATCGTGCTGTGCAGGCATTCCCAGAGAAGATGCCGTTTGCTAGTAACACTCAAGGTTTCACGCAAGCAGAAAGCAGGGGTCACTCAGTTACCAGAGGAGTGGAGTGGGTGAGCTGAACTGGGAAGGCTTTGAAGGAAACAGTAAGTTTGGGCTTGGGTCCTCTCAGAGCTCGTCAGTTCACCCAGAGATGGTCTGAGCAATGCGAGCATCGGCAGCAATGTTTCGGTACGTTTGCTACGAGCCTGACTGGTGCAATCAAGAACCCCAAAATATCTGCCCTTCCTCTGCCGCAGGCAGCACTGGACATGCTTAAACATGAGCACAAATGGTAATTCAGGCAGAATACGAAACCACTGAGTTTTTGTCTCTTCTTTCCCCTTTCCTTCCCCCTCACTACCAGTTACTTCTGTCCTGCACAGGACACTATGGAAAGGTGCCCAGAGAACCTGCTCCCAGGCTCTTCCCTCCTGCCTGGCCTTCTGGCAATCTGAATTCACTTCTCAGCCCTAAATGTCAGGGCATATCTTGGACTAGTTTAACTTCCATGATTTCCCTAATTCCCCCGCTCTCCCCAGATACAGCAGGCCTGCTGCACGCTGTCCCGCCCCACGGCTTGTGAAAATGCCCTTGTGCCCTTTCAGCACCATCAGTCACTGCTAGTTTTATGTAATGCCAGCTTGAAGGTATAGACACTTCCAGGGGGTTGTGCACGCTTTATTAAAGAGAAGCAGGACTCTGCTCCACAGCAGAAACAGCTGCAGCGAGGTGACCCTGAGCCAGGCTGCCACACCACATTTCTGGGGAAAAGCACCTTGCTGTGCCCCTTCGTAGGGCTCCAGCTGCAGAGGGGAGTGGGGACAACCAATACCAGTTTTAAATAACTGTATTTGTGCACGTTAAAGATCTGTGCCCCAGCTTCATACGCACAGACTCCGGGTCACCGCTCGTCGAGAGGCAGGGTAATTGTTAGAGAGTCTAAAGGGGAGAAATGCTGTGCCTAGCAACAATACCTTCCAACGATTTTAAAGAGGGCACAAAACCAAAACACGAACAGAAACATGAGCAGACGCCCTCTGCTGAAGCAGAAATAGCCTTTGAAAAACAGCAGCAGCAAAGATAACTAGTACTAAATATTTACGTTTAAAAGCAAAGTACATATACCAGATTTAGCGAAGGGAGAAAGAAGGGCAACAGTGAAGAAAGCACAACCAAAACTCTGTGTGTGGGTATGAATTCAGGATAGTGCTGGAATAGGGAGGTGAAGGGAAGGGGATAGTAAAGTACTAACCTGGGAGGGAAAACATGTTCACGTATGTAATTCTGAATATTTAAACAAGGCAATTCAGGTAAGAAGGCAATGTAATCAATAAGTTACAGGTGAAATAATGACATAGCTGTTGTCATCATTCAAAATCAAGTATCAGAAGACCAAAAAAGACCCCCACCCCACCCCTGAATAACTCAACAGTAACGACTAAGGTCAAACAGACTTCCTTCTATAAACCTGTGACTGAAGTACCCAAACATCTCTCTTCTGCTATGGAGGTAGGCACGGGGGACGTGTGAAGTGACATAAAATTTAGAAATCAGTTAAATTTGAGAGTACAAGCCAATATTGTATGCTAAGTAACTGCATGACACTTTTAGGAGCAAAATAACAGTTTTAGTTGTATTCTTATGTTAACTTATTTGGATTTATTTGAACTTTAAATCTGAACTTCCTGGATCTGTAGTGTAAATTTTAGGGACGACGAGAATAAAATCTACAGGCAGCGCTTATCATCTAGAATGTCTGAGACTTCTCTAGCACAGAATACAAGGCCAACTGTCTACGTCTGCCACAATCTATTTTTAAACTGCTTGTGACTCCTTGGCTGGCTGACCACTAATTTTTAAAGTGTAAGTAAAAATCACAGTATTTTACTCAAACAGTGGTTTAGCATGTGCTGACACTGCAAGCAGACTTTTGGTTTTTTTTCAAAAAATAAAAGGTCATGAGGGGAGATGAGTGTAAGTCAAATTATCCAGGCTTTAATTTGCTGGGTTTTGACAAACATTTATTAATGCAAGTCTCAGCAACAAAATTTTTTATTTCAATATTTTCAACCAGAAGGAATGTTATAGCTCTACACCACAAAGCATGTATGATATACACTTCTTGTTTACCCTATTTCCACGCTGCTTTGTGTATCAAACATACTCAGAAACAATCTGTATAGATGGCTCCACAATCTCCACTTCTGAGACAGCATGGCCCAAAAAAACTGTTGGCCTGCTTCACTCCCCCCTAGTTATTCCATCTGTAAAACACAAATAACAAAATATATTTTTGCTTCTAAGAGCTTCACTTATCTGCAGAAAAATAGAACTGCTTAAGAGTGAGCTAGTTAGATTATGAAAGGGTCCAAGCACACACCCCGCACATTCTCCACCTCCCAACAAATTTGTGAGGAGGATGCATTCACAATTTGATCCAACTAAAAAGGAGCCAGATAGTGTTCAAGGAAAGGAGATCCATCCTATCCAAAATACTGAATGCCTTCTCATTCTTCCCTCTAGAGCAGGATGAGGAGGATAGAGCTGCAGCTATGAAACGTTTCTCTAGTACTGGGACACATTAAGAATGAACCTTCCAAACACTGCAAAATTTCAGAACAAAACCTAAAAGGCTTTTTTTTTTTTCCAAAACATAGTGAAAACAGCATACAGAGCTTGAATATCCACAGCACAATCCAAAAAACAAAGGGAGTTCATTTGATCTACAGTGCTTTTGTTAAGGTATTCAGAGACTTTAGTGCATTCTTTTTAGAACTAAGCTCGGAAACTATATTCCATTTTTCATTTTATTAGAAAACTAAACTGTATGAGGCAAAGAAACATTTGATCACACAACAGTGAAAACATGGCACTGACAAGGCATTTAACCCAACCATTATCACAAACTGTGATTCAGGATTCTCTATTGCTTTCAGTCAAGTATACATCATTTCTGCCATGTGAGACATTTTCTTGGGAATATATAAGTAGTATTCCATGTATCCAGAAAGATCTTCAATAGTCACGTCATCCACAAAGGCTCGAGCTTGCTCAGAACAAGATCTAGGAGAACCTGATGAGGCTGTCCCACACGGGGATCTATTTTGAAGAGACTGGGCATGCACTCCTAGGACTGCCTTTTCGCATTCTGACAGGACGCTCCGTAAGCCAGAGAAAGAGTACACTTCCATGGTTCGCCACTGTTTGCACTGGCATTTCTTGTCCGTACAAGGGCACTGCTTGCCATTGCTAAGCATGGATAAGGACTGGAAATCTGAGGTTTGGCTAGAATGCAAGCTAGTTTCAAAGGATGAGAGAGCAGGRTAATTCTCTCTTGACTTCTCCAAAGGCTCCTCGGCGGTGAAAGCTTCCAAAGGTTCAGTTCTGTCATCATTGGCCTCCAAGTGAGAATCGTGCCTGTCCTTTGTACCGTRTTCTGCTGTAACAAAAACGTCTGAGCTGATACTACCCTTTGACGTGTCTGCCTGGGTTTTGTGTTTCAGCTGGTTGTTGGCTTTCATATTGCAGTACGTAAACTTGGGAGGATGCAGGACGGGAGACTTGGAGCGTCTGCGACGTGGGACTCTTGCCGATCCTCTGGAAGGCTTTCTCACACACCTGCAGGGTTATAACAGGTGAGCAAGTAGGTAACTCCAGAATCTACACCATAGCTCAATAAGCTCAAAAAATGTGGCTAAAAATGTTTTAGAATATTTTTTTTTTCTGCTTAGAAAAATCAAGTGACGGGTCATGTACAATCTCTGACAGGAACAGTGGAGGAGTTTGAAGAACTTGGGACTCCCCCAAAGGAAAGACACATACAAACAGCCCTTATTTAAAGGTACTTCCCCCCAAATCTTTTGTGTTAAGCAAATGGTACTTTGTCATCCCAAACTGAACTGTAGTGCAGAACCTGGATATCAGTTGGAGCTGCTGGCAGAATTGCACTGAATATCCAGGTTCTTCAATACAGAAATAAAATAACCCAAGAAAGATGTGAGAGGGGGTTGCAAAGGTATAAGACTTTAAAAAAAGGACTTCTGAGGAAATCAGTGGAAAATAAAGTTTTAGGTACCCTCTCTAAGAGAAGAGGCAATATTGTTTTGAAAGTCTTTGATGAAAGCCCCTTAAAAAACATCGTATCAAATAGTTAYGGTAAAGTTTTGTAATAGAACGGAGAGAAAAGATATCTTGAAGCAACTAATTAACAACAACTTTCATTGGAAACAGTATGCAAGTGTTAAATGTCTCAAACCAAAACACATGCACGGTGCAGTGAATGGTCTGTTTTACCCATGCCATGCTTCCTTTGAGCAGACAGTCTGTTGCTTGGCTCCATCCATTGCTGCTCTTGTTGGTGTTCTGAGAGTCGTCCCGTCGCCCACAGACAGAGCTGCAATACATCTGAGTAAAAAGGAAAATGCCACGTTACAGTATTGCCTGAACATACTGCTTCAGAGGTCTAGATGCAGCCCATTCGCTTTCAATGCTTAGCTAAGACATTTAAGTTTGCAGCCTTGACTTCCTCTATAGTCAGTGGTTAGAAACAGGCTATTACAGAGATTTATCTAACCACTCTTACTATATTGACCTCARCCAAGTGTCTAAAGATAGGTGAGATGAAATGAAAGGAGGCCAAAATGCCCAGAGGCTGATGTCATGCCCTATTTGTACCAAAATGACATATCAAAGGAATGTAAACTCAGGTTCCAAATGTTCTTGTCAGACAATAGTTGTTAAAGATAGACTCCTACTCATCTAAAATGCAAAGTCAGGAACCCATAGCAGCAGGCTGAGTCGTCGTCAGTGGAGAAGTGGATGAGGTACAACAGACAAGGACAGATTACTAATTTATTTCTCATTAAATTTCTCATTAAAGTTCCCAGATAAACATGGAATGAAAAAAACATCTGGCCCTGGAGGTCCAGACAACAAACACAAATGCCTCAGCATGCAAATCTGTATTTATGATGGCTGTTTGTGTGATTTGGAACACGGGACAGGAAATTGTAAGAAATGAGGCTGAAATTCTAGCAGAAGAGCCCAAGTACTCTGCCCAAAGTTGATCTTAAGGGATTAGTCACAAGACTTGAGCTGTTCAAAACACATGCCTGCAAAACAAGATCTTTTTATGCCTAAGAAGGTATCATCAGGAATCAACCAGAATTCCACATAGTCTGTCACTGGTAATACATCAAAAGTGGTATGCTTAATAAGCAGAGTTCTATGTTAGAGAACACCTTTTTCTGCATTTAACAGAAGACCTCCTGAAGTAGAGGAAATGACTAGCAAAGCAAAATGCATTTTAACATGCAGAGGAAGTAATGAGTTCACAGTGCTGACGGCTACGGAGGTGGTGGAACTACAAGGTAACATCAATTATCAATACAAAGCTTTCTCTTGTGTCTGTGACTTCCCAAAGACTTCAAGTGAACTACCTCACAAAGTGTTAGACTGCATAATTTTATTAACTCCTACTTCTAAGGAAGACGCTTGTACTACATATTATCAGTATACCCAGTGTGTTATGGAATAAGTTTTTAGTATAAGAATGTCTGCAGACATTTTACTCTACAAAATCCCCTGCTCGTATTTAGCCTGACGATTTCCAGTGAGACTGGGCCCTCCAGCACACTACAAAGTGTTGGTGCTATCCTTCAGACGCTTTCCAAGCACATCTTCACACACTACAGTAAAGGCTGATAACGTGGCTGAAGACACCAGCGTTTACATGAACGGACAAACAAGTTCTGTATCACACAGGGTGACTATGGCTACCACAACAGTTAAGAGTGGGTTCACTGCTTTGGGCGAGTCATTTCATGTTTTCATACAGTCACTGTGTAATTTCAGTGGATATTGTGTCAAAATTAGTCAGTAATAAAGTACAGCTTTGCCTATTATACAGTTATAATGACTGCCTTTCATCTGAAGCGATGCAGTTGTCTCCTCTTGGAGAGTAAGGAACCCTTCACCAAATAACATTTGTTTTGAGATGCAAAATAATAGAAAACAAATACAAATACGTAATAAGAAACTGACAAATTACTCGGTCCTTTTTGTTGCTCACTTACCCTGCTGCATCCACTCTCAGCTTTTTGAAAGCTGTTTGCAGACTCTCTTCCTCTTCATCTTTAGCTTCCAAGTCCATTGATGGGCTCTCAGTGTGTAACCAACTGTGCCATACAGAATAAACTGAAATACAGAAATTAGGATTTGGTGTTGAGGTCTGAACACACATAGCCTCTACAAAACTGAAATGACACGTGTAATGGATGCTCGTTCTCCTGCAGGCAATCTCACCGCCTTCTGACCAGACCTGCCCGGTACCGTGAACTCCGAACTCCGTATTTCTCAGAACAGGCACAGCCCGTGTCAAAAATAACAAAGCGCCTTTTTTCCCACTGGCTATATATGACGACATATATTCTGTCAGCTAGCATAACTCCAGTTCGAGTTGTGAGCACGACACCGCCGGAGCGGCCGGGGACAGCCGGGCACTGCCGCCGCCGTGGGCGGCTCGTCCCCGCGGCACGTCCCCCGCTGACAACGGAACCGCGCACCCGCGGGGGAAGGGAGCCGAGGCCAGACCTGAAACAGGGCCACGCTGCCGCCGCATCCCCCGCGGGCCCGTGTCTGCCAGAAGGCGCTGAAGCCGCCGGCAGCGCAACGCCGGATCCCCCAGGGCCGCGGTTTCGCGCCACCCGCGCCCTGTCACGGCTGCGCCAGCTCCCCCGGGGCCTCTCCTCACCGGCTCGGCGCGAAGGCCCGCGGAGGCCCCTCTCCCCCGGCCCCCCCGCCCCTCCCTCCCTCCCCGCTGCCCTCCGCCGCCCGCGCGGCCGTGGAGCGGC
>JAYKAV010002196.1:734691-744778 GCA_035582835.1 Phoebastria nigripes | reverse complement strand
CCCCGCCCGGCCGCCGTCGTTTCCGGTGGAGGGGGTGGGCCTCATCCGGGCGGCGCGGCCCGGCGGGAGGCGGCGGCCGGGCCGGGCCTTCGGGCCAGCGCGGTGAGTGTGGGCGGCGGGGCGCCCTCCCCTGCGCGGGTCCCTCCTCTCTGCCCCGGCGGCTAGCGCCGGTGGGGCCCTCCCTCGCGGGTCTCTGGAGCCGCCGCCGTCCCCTCGCGGGGGTCGAGGGCTACTGGGGAAGCCCCGGCGGGGCGCGGGGGTTGTGCTGAGTCACCCCCGCCGCCGGCTGGGCCTCCGCCCTCCCCGGCCCCCGCCGAGGGTCGGGACCGAGCGCCGGTGCCAGGGCTCGCCCGGAGCTRCGGCACCGCGGTGCCCCGCCTCAGGGTTACGGGGTAAAAAGCAGGTGCCGCTGGGCCTGGGGGCTCCCCGGGTTGAGGGCGGGCAAGTACGGGGGCGTGAAAGCCTGCGAGGCTCCCCGAGGGCGGTTGCGGGCGGCAGCCGCCTGTGGGCGGCCGGGGGACCGCCGCCGCTTGTCCCGCTGCCCGTGCGCGGCCCCCCGGCCGGCTGCGGCCCCGGTCGGGGTGCTTCTCGTCCTGCTGAAGGCCTTGGCCGTGGGCGCCTTGGAGCTCGTAATCCCTTTACGTGCCCATCTTTAAAACCAAATGGATGTGTTTGTGCCTTGTACCGTCGTGACTTTACGAGTAGCGGTGGATGTCTTGCAGTGCACCAAGCTAGGTTAATAGTGCTGTGGGGCTGGGAAATAGCTGAAATAAAATGGGAAAGGATGGATGTGTATTTTCCTAGGAGATAAAGAACATAAGTTTCAATGTGTTTTTTGACACAACGTTAAACTTTGGTTGTTTTTCACAGTAACTAATTTTTTCTTGATATCAGTGCTAGTTGGCTGGTGCGTCTAAAATGCTTAAGCTTATACTTAGTTATCACAGAGTGAGTGGGTTTTTATCTGAATAAATTCTGCATCGTTTTGAGGGTTTACTGTGGGCAGCATGATAAAATACTTAGTCTAAAACTGGTAGTATGTTTTGAAGAATGTACAGTGATTTAAAAACTTTTTACTCTCGTCTTCTTGCTAAGGTTATGTAATACAGGGGTTTGGTATTTAAAAAAAAAAAAAGCTTGTAGGCTGAATTTTTTATTTTAAAGCCTCTTCTTTTTGGGTCAAGGAAAAATCTTCCTGAAGTAGGGACCATATGTTTCGCCAGAGCAGTAGTATTTAACTAAGAGAGTACATAAAATAATAACTTGTTCAGATGAGCATCATGTTGTCAATCTCTGTGTTAGCTTCCTCCTCTCATGTTTACTCGCTGTCTGACTCACTGGACAACGTGAGCCTTGAAGTTGTTATGATACATCATCCTTCTGCATGTGTCATAATAGCTGTCTGCAATACAGGGTGTCCAGATGAAATSACAGCAGAGCGAGCAGCCATTCCAGGTTGTTCGAACAGCAGGGAGAGCTGCCACCTCCAACTGGAGTGAGGTTGTGAGGGAACAGAAATTACCACTCTGTATCTGCATAAGTAACTGAGCTGCAGACATTCAGATTACTCCTCTCTCTTCACCGAGACCTTTTCTTTTCCATGCTATGAAAAACCTGGTGCTTAGTTGGTAAAAGTAGTACTAATGTAGGCATTATTGCTGTATTATTAAGTAGAGTTAGTGCTCCGTGTAAGTGTGTTCTTGTTACAGGAGCTGGGTTTGGATAGTTACCTTCATAATGGATTCTTAGAGCTTCAGGAAGATACAGAATCACRGAACGGTTGAGGTTGGCAGGGATCTCTGGAGGTCCAGCCCCGCCCCCCTGCTCAAGGAGGGCCACCCCAAGCCAGTTGCCCAGGACCATGTCCAGATAGCTTTTGAATATCTCCAAGGAGGGAGACTCCACAGCCTCCCTGGGCAACCTGTGCCGGTGCTCAGTCACCCTCACAGCAAAGAAGTGTTTCCTTATGCTCAGACAGCACCTTCTGCGTTTCAGTGTGTGCCCATGGCCTCTGGTCCTGTCACTGGGCACCACTGAGAAGAGCCTGGCTCTGTCCTCTTTGTACCCACCCTTCAGGGATTTATATACATTGATGAGATCCCTCCTGAGCCTGTTCTTCTCTTGGCTGAACAGTCCCAGCTCTCCCAGCCTTTCCTCATAGGAGAGATGCTCCAGTCCCTTCATCATCTTAGTGGCCCTTCACTGGATTCTCTCTAGCATGACAGTGTCTCTCTTGTAGTGGGGAGCCCAGCGCTGGACACAGCACTCCAGTTGTGGCCTCACCAGTGCTGAACAGAGGGAAGGATCAGCTCCCTCGACCTGCAGCCCAGGATACCGTTAGTCCCTTTGCCACAAGGGCACATTGCTGGCTTATGTCCATCTTGGTGTCTACCAGGACCCCTAGGGTCTTTTCCGCAAAGCTGTACTGGCACGTGGGCTTGTTCCTCCCCAGGGGCAGGGCTTTGCACTTCTCCTTGTTGACGTTCATGAGGTTCCTGTYGGCCCCTTTTTCCAGCCTTGTCGAGGTCCCACTGGTGTATCAGCCACTCATCCCCGTTTGGTGTCTTCAGCAAACTTGTTGAAGGTACACTCTGCCACATCATCCAGATCATTAATGAAGATGTTAAACGGGACTGGACACAGTATTGACCCCCGGGGTACACYGCTAGTTACTGACCTCCAACTAGAGTTTGTGCCGCTGATCACCACTCTCTGGGCCCAGCCGTTCRGCCAGTTTTCAGTCCACCTCACTGGCTGATCATCCAGCTTATGCTTCATCACCTTCTCTATGAGGGTCTTGTGGGAGACAGTGTCAAAGCCTTACTGAAGTCCAGGTAGAAAATCTCCACTGCTCTCCCCTTGTCTACCAAACCAGTCTCATTGTAGAATGTTGTCAAGTATGACAACCTTGTAATTTAAAAAAAAAAAGACTGAGAAGATGATCTCGTCACAAGCCATACAGTGTGGCCAAAGTCTCTTGCAGTAATGGTGCCCACACCAAATGGCCCTGTTTTTCCAGAAGTAGTCAAGTCAAAAGCGTTAAATGAAGCAGGCTAATCAGCCAGGTAGACTTCTACAAATACTGAGCTTGAGGTAGTCTGGTGTAGAACTGAGACTTGCTACTGTCAGTGGTTTCTGCTCAGCAAAAGCAAAGCCTGTGCTAAGGAAGCAAACCTTTATTGAGTATTTTTTAGTGGAAGCATGGCTGGTGTAGGATATGCACGTGATTGCAGAACTGTAAGGCACTGAAGAGCATCAAATTTAGAAAGATTTGAGATTCCCTTGTAGCTAGATTAAATGATGGCCAGGGTAGATCTAAAAAAAAAAAAAAAAAAAAATACATCAGCCAGTTTTTATCGATTCCTTTTTTTATTTAAAACAAGGCTTGCTGTTTGTACTCTTACTTGCATTTGTACTTGTTTAAGAGCTGATATCAGAAAATTTTAATGGCTATTTGCAATCAAAATACCATGTTCTGATAGGATTGTGTAACTCTTGCTGGGATCTAGACATAAGATCAAAAATTTTGTTTAGCTTAAAACTTTATCTTGTTTTAAGAAAAATCTGTTGGTTTTGGTTTTTTTAAGTATATATGTAACATCAAGTCCCAAAGTTGGAAATGGCGGTTGTAGAAAGTCGACTGTTTCTAATGGTGGTGTTCTTTCTCGCCTTTCACCTCTTCTGGAATTATTCTGGTAACACTGTAAGACAAATAGAAGAGTCTGTCTAGACTGTAATGGATGTGCAAGGTGCTATTGACACCATATTTTACTTTAAATTGCTATTTCACCTATGCAGTTGTACAAGAGACTGTTTGTTCCATTCTTGGGTATCATAAAGCTTGTTCTGAATCAACTTTTGAAAATGTTCTACTGGAATGACCTCAGCTTTGTGCGCTCAGTGTGCTATTTTGAGTTTATTTTCATGTATTGTGATGCTGCTGGGCAACTAATGTTTTTAACAAGGCATTGGTCCTTATTTTCATATGTCTTTTTTTCTGCTTGTAGCAGTACGTGGTAATTCTGTCACCTTCTGGCCATCCCAATAATGAAAACAGAAGCTAAAGATGGAGAAGAGGAAAGCCTGCAGACAGCATTCAAAAAGCTAAGAGTTGACACAGCTGGGTAAGTGACACCACAGGGAAGTACAGAGTTAACATATTACAAATGGACTTGAAGGGAACACCCTTGCCGTTAAATTTGAAGGAATGAGGTAATTGCAGAAGGTTAGGCACTGAAAGCCTTCATTCTAGTTAAACAAACTGAAATAAATTCACTAGCTGTAGACTGCACTTCTCAAGGAATTGTAATTTKTTTGATCACTGTTAGCTCCCAACAGGCTTGAAACAAACCTAATGATAGTCAGCAGTTGACAACGTGCTTGAAATGAATTTTGGCATGAATCTGGCTGCCAGAGGTTATGTCCATAGCACTAGAACTCTACTAGTGAAGTCAGCATATTGTCATGGCTCTGAAGGTCTGTCATGAGAATAAACTCCCATCTTTTCCCAGGAGAGAAACGTTCTTTCCATGTCAGTAAAGGAGAGCGTTAGATTCAGTGCATGATTCCCACACAAACTATTTTCATTGCTGTCACTTACAAATTTCCTATTTATAACCAAAATCACTAAATGGGAGAGAATGCTTTTTGTGTTGTCTTGTTTTGTGGGAGATCCAACATGTGGCACTTACCCTCCCTGTCCCAGGTAGCAGAACATAAGCAGCATATGTCTTCTGTTGGTGATGATCGTTTTTATCTGAAATGAAAAAAAAAAAAAAAAAGAGCCTTCTGGTTTTTCTGCTGACAAATGGGCACCATTACATATTACTTGTACAGTACTGTGTTTCTGTAAGCTATTGTCAGTGATGCAATTATGCCAGTAACTGAGATGAAAGTGCAGGTAAGGCAGTATGTAAATATCAAGGTGGTAACTAGAATTACCACAGAACTTAGAGCACGAGTGGATGGGCTTCTAAAGTTATCTTTCATTTAAGTAATTAAACTCGTTAGARATGAATCACCATGCAAATGCCTCTCATTTCTTCAGTATCTCTAGTCCCACCTCCCAGTCAGGCATACTTAATTACTTCGGAGTTTTTACTGTTGGCCTTCGATTTTCTGCTCTGTGTTCATTGCCCTTTAAATGGAAAATGCAGGTGTTTGACTAATAGTTTGGACTCTATTAAATATCAGTTAACCCTATCCTAGATCAGTTTGTGGGGACTTATTTTCACTTTTCAGGGAATCCGTCCTGCTTACAAACTAACTTAACATAGGATTTGGAAAATAATTTCCTTATGAATTCCAGTGTAATATGTGAAGTCACAACTTGGAAAAGTTGTTCTTGGGATTATTAGAGCTCCTTGAAAATGGGAGTTTGGGATGAATTTATAGCACCAGAAAAATTAGTAAATCTTCTAAGGTCCCTGGCTTGAATAGAAGTTGAAGATCTGACACAACTCTGTTGCTCAAGTGATTGAACTTGCAACAGTATGAAGAGTTTTAGCTTATGTTGTCCTAGACAGAGGCTTAAGTGTTCTTCAGCTAAACAAAGTCTATTTATGTCCAAAGAACWTTTATTTTTAGGAAAGAATGGCTTATTTGTCTCTGGAAAAAGAGACGTGTTTCTTCAGTGATGGTGTTTTTCCCCTCTCCCGGGAAACTGAAATTTAGCCATTGTGTGTGCTTCGTCATTGACGTGTGGAGTTTGGATTTGCAGTCTAGTTGCTGAATGGCATCAGGTTTGGTAAAAGAGTCCGTTATACAAACTTTTGAGATAGGAATGTGTAAGCACTATCTTTCTGATTTGGGTCTTCATTGTGGGCAGGTCTTCTAAGACATACTGTAAGTGATTTGGAGCAATTTTTTCTGGGAAAGAAGATTCATAAGTTTTTTTTCATATTCATAATGCTAACCAGTCTAGGCTGTTAACTTTTCATTCTGTCTTTCACAGATCTACTGCTTCTCTCTCTGTGGGTGAAGGGACAAGTCCAAGAGCACTAGTTAGAACAGTGGCAGATGAAACCAAAGCTAAGAATGTGTGTACTTCTAAGGAAACCTGGCATGGGTAAGAGAAGCTTGGGATTATCAGACTACTTCAAATGATACTGCATTGAAAGGGAATTTTAAATAGGCAAGGTTTCTAGTAGCTACACCCTTAAACAAGGGACCTGAGTTTTCTTTATTAAAGGACTATTTAAAATACTCTACACCAGCTTTTTCTGTTCATATGTGACTACTGTTCTTATTTACAGTTCTGTGAAGTGAAAGGAAATGCTGTTCAGCTATAGGTTGCTAAACATTATAGATGTTTCTTAATATAAATGTGAACTGCTGTTTTTGAATCAGACAATCATGAATGCATCTCTTTCAATCATTGTTTGACATTGCAGAAGCTGTCACTGTGCCTTGGGAACTAGATTAAAATAAAGAATTAGTTTCTGGAGTGTCTACACAGAACTTCACGCTTATCTCCTACTGAAACAAAACCACCCTTTGCCCTTGATTCATTAGTTTTGTGCTGTCTTCTTGTGCTTTGTCCTTCTCTTAGAGGTTATTTTGTCATGTCTCACATGCTTTACTGATTTTCTAACCTTAAAAGCACGCACTTTTGATTTCATTTCTCAGGTGTTCCTTTTATATTTTACACAGCTGCTTGACTAGAACAAAGTCAAATTCCAAGATAGCAGGATACCCTGAGCAAATACTCTGAGCTTAAAGCTCTTGCATACAATACAAATGCAGTAGAGATTTTGCCCAATGTTATTTGTAATCCAGCAATAAGTCTTTTAGTGAATCTTCACTCCCTTTTGTATCTTTCCCTGGTAGGTCTATGAAGAAGCCTTCAAGAGGAGTTGTGAGAACCCAGCGTCGCAGGCGTTCCAAGTCTCCAATTCTTCATCCTCCAAAGTTTATCCATTGCAGCACAAAATCGCATTCCACGTGCAACCAGCTAGCGCACAAGAGCCAGGCTGATGCCCAGGACGACAGCAGTGGGTTTGGGATGCCAGTCCCAAAGGAAGCTTGTGCACACGAACAGTGCAGTATTGCTCCTGACATTGGCCAGAAGGGAGCCGATGTTGAGTCTTTGGGAGCTTCTGTTAGACAGTCGACGTCAGAGAACAGACAGGAGAACTCTCCGGCTGCCGTTTCTCTAGTATCCAAAGCAAGCTTACAGACTACGGAGCTTTCTGACTTTCAATCTATGTCCAAGCTGAACACGAATAAGCCGTGTGCATGTGCAGATAAAGCCTGTCAGTGTAAACGATGGCAAGATATGGAAGTGTACAAATTCTCTGGCTTGCAGAACACTCTCCCATTGGCACCTGATAGAAGAACAGTTTCTGAGGATCATACCCAGTCTTTGCCATCAAGAACTCCCTCAAGTTCTCCACGCTCTTGCTCTGAGCAAGCCAGGGCCTTTGTGGATGATGTGACTATTGAAGATCTTTCAGGATACATGGAATATTACTTGTATATTCCRAAGAAAATGTCTCACATGGCAGAAATGATGTACACCTGACAGCAATGAGCACTAAAAACAGAAGGGTGGGTGGTTTAAATCTGCCCTCTGTCACACTCATGTGAGGTGCAACCCACTCCCTGCTCCCTGTGCTTGCAATAAAAACACTTCTTTGCATCTTAGCTAATGTTCATTATTTAAGCTGGACAAACAGTTTAGCTTAAGCTTGGAATAGATAATGAAGTAAACATGGTGAACGGGTTTAGAGTGTACCTGCCTATACTTAAGTGACCTAACATTTGGGAAATTGTACTTTGTTTTCAAAGTCCTCCCGTTTCGCTTTGTTGGAAGAGAAAAGTCTGTAGATTGCTTGGTGATTAGAGCTCTTACTGTGAGAAACTTTGTGTAATTCAGCTTCTTTGAAATAGCTTTGATCTCAGGTTGTTAACACTTAAACTTGTGTTTTGGACGCTTGTGCCTCTGATTTTATTTCATAAAGGAGTGACCCTGTCCTCTTCTTGGTACTATTACCACTCTAGGCAAATTCGGGAGACAGTTGTCTTTTCTTGGGTTGGAGGCGTTGTAATTTCTTTGTGCCTAAAGAGGCTTTATTTCTGATCAGCTGAACAGGCATCTTCCTGCCCTATCTTTGATGGAGTTAATGTAGTCAGACACTCCTAGGTTAACCTAACATTCGCTTGCAAGGCTGCCTGATGAGAAGAGAAACTTGGACGATCAAAGCAAGATTGTTTCAAGAGGTTATTCTGATCTCTGTAGTGTTGGTTAGTGGAAAATGTAAAGCAAGCGTAACTTCTTGTTGAATGTCCAACAGACCTTAGAGACTTGTCTGCAGCAGAAATACCCGGCTTTCTTCAGGGGGATTGCTCTTCAGTTAACCAAAGGAAAAATGAGATGATGGAGTCTGTTCAGTGTGTTTTTTATGAAGGCCAAAGCAGCATTTGCTTGCTTCAGCGGTCTTAATTCACGCACTGGTGTTTTTTTAGTTTTTTTAGCTCTTTTCAGCCTGCTCTATAACACCAAGTATAGCCCTTCAAGTATTAAGATCCATAGACTTGAGTGAACAGTTGTCAGCTGCACAGTAGGGAAATCTTGAGCACTGTGTTTGCTTTCTTCTCCCCTCCAGTCTTTTTACTAAAGCATTGTCACTTTAGATGCCTTGTCCAGTTTTGCATTCTTCCTGAAATTTATTTCTTCAGAAACAACCAGCTTGCCATACTTTGTGTGCATCAGCACAATCTGTCTTTTATAAATACGTGTATAGCAAAGGAGCATCCCATCAAATAATATGATTTGTTGAAGGAGAGATGAGTTGTGTTAAGTTTGTCTTTATATTTGCAGTACCTGAGCTTTTCTGACCTGTAAGGTCTGGAGAAGAAACGGAGACAAACCTTTCCCTGCGAAATCCTTTGGTGTTACTCTTGGGGTTTTTTTATCATTTCTGTGGCAGTACCTAGTATCTTAGAACTAAGTGGCCATGCAAATTTACCTGTTTTGGCAGTTCTGAAGTGTCATCTACTCCTTGCAGAGTGTACTTGGGTCCCACATCTCCCTTCCATTTCCCTGCTCTTAAATAGCTGTATTTCTGCTGCCCATGTTCAGAATTCAAGGCAATTGTTTGCTAACTGTTGTCTGCAATACTGGGCTGCAAAGTGCAAAATGACCTTACTTCTCAAATAATTATTCTTTACTGTTTCCAAATGCTTGCAGGCAGCAGCCACAGCACCGTTGTGGGGCTGAGAATGCCTTTCAAGACCGCGCTGCTTTTTACTATTTCTTTCATTAGTCACCACAGACCTGTACCTGCAGGGTTTAGGATTGCACCGTTAAGTGCTCAGTACTGTGTTCTAGAGAGCGGATTGAAATCCAGGAGGTAATGTAAAAAAATAGAAAGACGTGAACTGGTGCTGACTGGGAAGGGAAGCAGTGTGAACTGGTGCAGAGTGGGAAGGGAGGCAAGCGGTGCTGRGCCACTAGAGGTCACCCCCAGGCTGGGTGCAGCGGGCTCCTCCGCGCTGCCTCAGCCTTCAGGGGAGAATGAGACTTTTTGTGCCAAAAAGAAGAAATAAGACCAGCTCTGGGTGGTGCCTTAGTGCACAGGCAGTGTTAGTGCCTTCTGAAGTTTGATTGTGTGGATATGTTAGACAGCAGTCAGAAAAGGCTTTTTAGATGCCACCATCTGCATAAGTTATTAACATTTAAACAAAGTGTACTATCAGTTCACAACTGTGCTGTGTAATTAGGAAGAGTTGCTAAGTAAATAATTACGTGGTCCTGAACTTGGCATCCTCTTAGGGCAGTTACAACATCTTTGGGTTGGTTAGTCCTGGAACACCATGAAATAGACGACCATGGGCAGCAGCCACTGCTGCCTTAACACTTTCCCTTCTGTTACTACAAGGCATTTTAAGATGCTTTGGTCTACCCAGAAACCACAAAACAAAAACCTCTGATTTTGCTTTGAGAAAATACGAATTTCCAGCCCTTAATTGTGCAGCAAGAACCTTGTAAGCATGACTGAGTAGTCTAAAAGCTTAGATTTAAAGGGAAAAAAATCCAACTTAAGCCAATTTCAAGATCTGACTATTTAAAACAAAAAAAAAAAAA
>JAYKAV010002196.1:719684-733128 GCA_035582835.1 Phoebastria nigripes | reverse complement strand
GGGGGCGCGGCGGCGGGGCAGGTAGCGGCGCGGCTCGGCTGCCCCTCCCGGGGGGGCTCGGGCCCGGCCCGCCCCTCTCCCCTCTCCCCTCCCTCCAATTTCTCCTTCCTCCCGGCCCCTCGGCCGGGCGAGGCAGGAGCGGCCGCTCCCGGCGCCCAGCCCGGCTCCTTCGGGGATGCGGCAGCCGCCCCCGCGCCCCGGAGCTCTGCCCCTGGGAGAGCTGCCCGGCTGAGGGGGCACCGGAGGGTACCATGAGCGGCGGCAGGTTTGATTTCGATGATGGAGGTGCCTATTGTGGGGGCTGGGAAGGGGGCAAAGCCCACGGGCATGGCATCTGCACCGGCCCCAAGGGCCAGGGCGAGTACTCGGGCTCCTGGAACTATGGCTTCGAAGTGGTGGGCATATACACGTGGCCCAGTGGCAACACCTACGAAGGCTACTGGTCCCAAGGCAAGAGGCATGGCCTAGGAATCGAGACCAAAGGACGGTGGGTTTACAGAGGCGAGTGGACCCATGGCTTTAAGGGACGGTACGGCGCGAGGCAGAGCATGAGCAGTGGAGCCAAGTATGAAGGTACCTGGAATAACGGCCTGCAGGATGGCTATGGCACCGAGACGTATGCTGACGGAGGTAAGGGTGGCTCTGGAGGGGCTGGGAGGGTGATGAACAGCGATGGCAGAGGCTGCGTGTTGTCCCCACAGAAGGGGTGACCTGATCCTGTCCCCACTAGCGAGATCCGGACAGGCACAGTGGTCTCCAGTGAGCCATTGGGGTGCTTCAGTCAAGAAGCAGGGCTTGGGGCGCAACCGCCTCGTGAATGTGTGTGTGTGCCCTGATTTTCACAGTCGGGCGCAGCGTGTGCGGCTCGCTGTCTGCGGACACGAGGGAGGAGCAGCAGGAGCATTGCCCCCGCCATCCCTCCCTCGGGAGCTGCTCTCGAGTGTCCATATCAATAGTTAACACCAAACAACTTGGGTTTGTGTTGTCTGTGACTCCCGGTTCCCCAGGGACTGGTTATTGCAGTTCATTGCCGAACCAAACCAGAAACTCCTCGCTGGTGTGCGACCGCAGCAAGCCCTTCACTCACTCACTGGGCAGCGAGTTGTGAATGTTTTCATGTCGGATGTAAGCCGCCCACAGCATCGTAGTGCGCTTTGCCTGTGCATTGAACACTGCTTGCGTGCCTCTGACAGGCTGCCGGGACATCTGCTTTGCTGAACCGTTTTGGTTGAGTTCATCTAAGCTGTTTAGAATACGTAGTCACACACCTTTCTTTAAAATAAATCCCTTCGATTACTTGGAAGCTCTCAACCCCCACTAGTACACAAATGCACCGCATAGCCAGATATTTGTTGTGTTCTGTAAATGCTCAGTCTAATTGTGTTCCTGCATTAGTGGCAATTTTGGGGTTAGAAACATTGCAAGAATCTCTGTGCAAGTAATTCTGTAGCTCTTCAGTACTGTAATGTTCCAGGCTGCCATATTTAGGATAGCTAAATAGAGAGGGTGATTTGGAAGAAATACCCTTCAAAATACGGATCAGAATTGCATCTATATTTATCTAGGACATGCAATGGAGTTAGTTTGTAAAGAAAAATAATGGTGATGGTATAAATCTTCGGAATGAAAAGCGTCGGATTTACAGACATTAGAAAAACAGACTAATTCAAGACCAGCTGTCAGGGTTATGCTTTTACATACGTATTTCTCAATGACTTGCCTAGGTACGTGGCTAACTTTAAGCCTGGGAATACAGTCATGAAGTTGACTGATTTTTGTTTGTGCCCTTTGAGGTTGTAGGTACAGACACGAACTGATTCATCCCTCCAGCTCCTTAAAGTTTCGCCCCCCTCTACCCCGTGGCCGTGGCACGGTTAAACGCTGAGCTGTGCAGGTTGCGTGGCAGCAGCGAGGGTTCAGGGTAACGCATACGTGTGCGCTCATGCGTTGCAGAAACTTCACGTGTGGCCGTAAGACGTGTAGGTTACGGGCAAGGTGTGCTCCGCTGAGTAACGAGCAGCGATCAGATTAACTGTCAGCAATGGTTGCCCTTGGGACTTTCATTATGGAGTTCGCAAGGTCTCCTATGAATTTGCCCGGCCRCTTCCTCGCTGCTTCCTAAAATGCATCTTCTTCTAAGGGTGCAGRGCTACTGGATTTCGAGTTAACATTGTAGAGAATTTCGAGAGGCAAAACTTGATGTAGGAGTTTGAATTTGATTAGATCTTGGACTGAAAACTTGGGACAGAAGAGGGGGAAAGATGAGTCAAGATTTTTCTCCTGTAAGAATATATAAGATACCACTTCCGTCAGCGTAGCGCTCCCCGGGGTGTTGTCCCGTACCCAGGAATGTGCCGTCTGCGTGATCCCTGGTGCCGCCCGAGGTTGGCAGTTTAGCCCTGATCTGTGAAGATGTGCCCTGCCAAAGCCACCCTGGGCAGCGCTGAGCTGAGCTGAGCTCCTGGGGCCCGGCCAGACCCGGCTGGTGGGGGCTGCGCCGCGGTGCCCAGCGGCTGCTCCTTGCGTTGGGCCATCACGTCCTGGCTGGTCCGAGCCGGTCGTTCAACACGTGAGCGTCTCTGATGGTACAGCAGCGTGTAGAAAGCTGCATCCGAAGCCAAGGTGGGGATGACACCAGCCAGCGTCACGTGTTTGGGACAGGGGTGGAATGGTCTTACTGACTTGCAGGACCTGCTCCTGTTTTGTCCCCTCACCTGTACCCAGTAACCATCTGCAAGATCCAGATGTGGCCAGGTTGCTAATTGGACCTGTTAATATTTGAATTTGAGGTTGCCAAGATAAACATCTGGAAAGGCTTTGGAAATCTGCCGTCCCTCAAGTAGAGGACGTGATTCCCAAGCCCCCTGGAAGCCAGCCACGCGAGGAAGAGGGCTCTGGGAACGTGCGGCTCCTGCCAGGTCGTTAGAAGCTTTAGGTCATGGCTGGGCTGCCTGCAGATTTCAGGGGATGTAGCCGATTCTAATGTTTTAAAATAGACTTTAAATTAAATTTTTATATATATATATATAAAAAATATATATTTATACACACATAAAAACTTTATAGTTTAAAATACACTTACAAATCTCAGACAACCCTGTAAGTGTATTTTATCTTGCGGCTGGCTGAGGTTGGTGGCTAAATAAAGGCCAAATCTGCAGTGAAGCTTTTGGAAATCATGCACAGATTTTTGGTGTCTAATAAGAAGTAGACTCATGGTATGGTTTAGCCCAGGCACTGCATGGGTTGTTTGCTTTTTCTCTCCGCTACCAAGTGCCCATTTTTGTGAAAACTATGGGAGACTGATGGCTTAAAGAGCTCGCCTTCTGTAATGCTGATTGAAATCAGCCGAGGGGTTCAGAGCTCCTGGTGTGGCCAGGCAGAGACAGTAACACGATGATATACCTCCTTGGGTATCCAAGCTGAATATCCGTGTGTGTCTGCTGCTGTCACCAGGAGAGAGCTCAGAGCCCTTTATAGGGGCAGGACGCGGTAGCTAAAGCCGTCGATGATTGGGGTTGTGGAAGGCACAGCATGAAGGAACTCATCATTTTGCAACCTAAGCTATGAGTAAATGCCTAGTTATTTGGTTTCCACCTGTAAGTTTTGTCTCCGCTGTAAGGAAGGCCTAATTTTTTGGATACTTTTGTGCTTTTGACTCCGAGTGCTTGACCCAGTCAAATCTCGCTGCAGAAAAAAATCTCGTTGTTAATGCAGAATCGTGCTGCGTACGCAGGATCCAGGCCCAAAACTAGGCTTTGCTATACAGTAACTGTTTATATATATCTATATGGAGGGGCGGGGAACTCACCTGCAATCGAAGCAGCCTAAAACCAACTTATTTTTGATGCTGCAATTTGGTCTCTAGAGGGCTAAGAGAAACCAGTGGTGGCAATTAATTGCGTGTGGAAACCATTAGACCATTCAGTGATCATGAGACCACAAGACAGGGGAAAAGAAATGCAGAAGTGTGCTGTAGCGGGAGAGATGAAACAGGGTGGTGTGGAGACGCGCCGGCTCTTCGGGTGCCTGGGGCAGGGAAAGCACGGTGCGAAGGGGCCTGGGCTGGGGCAGAGGGAGCAGCATCCATGGGACTGCGGCCAGGGAAGCAGGAATGGGCTCTGAGCAAGCCGAGATGGTGCTGGCTTGCGTCCGCTGCCTCTGTAGCAAAGCTCCTGCTGAATTTGACCCATGAATTAATGCTGTGAATTTTTTTTCCCCTCTCTGGTTTTTTTTCTGCCTTTCTTTTCCAACAGAAACCATCAGATAATACTGTTGGCACCAAAAAGAAGCATTAGGTTTTTGCTGGCCTGTCTCGCACGTGGTGCTGTGCATTGATTTAATGTCCTGGCCTTTTACACTGAGTTCTTCTAACACGTCTGTCATCACGGTATCTGGGTAACAGCAGAGGATCATAGGGCAGTGATACAATTTGAGTTGTTTGCATTATTTACCTGGTTGGTTGTATTATTTACATTCATCGCTAATTATATTAAGCTTAGAGGCGGGCTGGGAAGGGGAGATGTGAYGCTGCTGACAGCAGGCTCTCACTGCCGGGCTGGGTGTGCACCAGGAGCTGAAGCTTTTGCCTTTGATGCAGCCGGGCACCGTCCCGTCCTGCTGCCGGGCAACACGGAGGGTGCTACCACCCCAGCGGTGTGTTTGGAGGTGAAGGCTGCGGGGATACCATTTTCATCAATCCCACAACTTAATCCTTCCCATCCTATGAAGATACCCAGGCAGGACCACCCCCCCACTTTGGCGGGGATGGGCAGAGGTGATGAACCATGTACCTGGGGGTCACAGAGGAACCAGTGGTTTTTGTCATTATGACAAGAAAAAATGCAGGCAATAAAGGATTATTGGGGTCCTGTCCCCCAGTAATCGCACCCCGATGGGGTTGGGTGGCTCTGTCCCACCACCCTGGTGAATCAGGCAGGGCTGGGGACGCAGGGAAGTGGGGCTCTGTCCCATTTTCATTCTAAATAGAGATTTTTTTTTTTTTTTTTTCCACATCCACTGCTTTTCTTTTTTCCAGAACCTCAGACGCATGTCAGTGCATGGCTGCCTGGCTGGCAGCTTTGCATCCTGCTTGTCCCCCCTTGCCCAGGCTGCTTTGATATTCAGGGGGCAGCGGTGGCTCAGGGACGTGCAGCCCTGCTGAGCGACCGCCCGCGGTGCAGCAGGGGTTTGCACAGCCCCTTTTCTCTCTTGAACTGACTGCGCTCGTACGTGTTGGTGAGCCAGGGCTTGGCTCTGCTCAAACCTTGCGTGCCCCGACGCACGGCCGCCGGCGCCTCCAGCTGCTCTGAGCAGCCTCTGGCTCCGCTCCAGGGGTGGTTTATGGCTCTGCCCTGGCACAAAGCCTCAGCCGGGCACTGAATCGCAGCATGACAGGGACACGGCAGTGCCCGCTCACCCCCGCATTGGTTGGGCAGCCGCGGGCAGCGCAGTGTGTCGGTGCTCTCCCGTTAAGCCAGATGCGGTTGGCAGGTTTGGTCATACCACGCGCCAGAGGGATGACGTTGCTTGTCCCATGTGGGCTGAAATCAGGCAGCCGAGACCAGCCTGAAGAGCTGGTGTCAAACCTCGTGTGGAGGGTAGGCACGCGTGCCCCGGAGAAGCGGCACCCCCAATCTCTGCTCCCTGCAGACCCACTGTGCCGTGGGGCTTTTCCCATCCAGGTGGCCCCGGTGCCGCTGAGGGGACGGAGGGGGCCGCAGACTTTCTGGAGGGCAGCGGCTGCTCTGACCTGGCCCCCGCAGAGCAGCTGAGCCCCCCTAAACCGGCGACCCTTTTCCAGAGTTCCTCTTCCAGGGCGTTAACACGACGGCACTATCAGCTGCAGCCTGCTGTGTGCGAGGCTGTCCCGTCCTAGGAGGAGGTCTCCAATGTCACCCCGATCGTGTGTCAGCCCTGCTCGCTGGCTGGGCAGGTGGGGATGGAGCACCGACTTCACCGGCTGTCGGGTGGTCTCTGTAACTTCATTTTGTGTTAGGAAGACTCATCACCATTTTACGGAGAGGGATTTGGGAGCTCGGCAGGCTGAGGAGCTCACCCAGATGCCTGGACATCTCCAATGATGGTCCTTGGCTCCCAGCTCACGCCCAAACCCCTAACCCACGCTGCCCCCCTTATTCTTCCTAACTCTGCCAAGAAACTGGGCGATGGCCCCTTGCTCTGGCAGACTGCTCCCGGTGCCTGGCCACAGCCCGCGGATGCTCTGCACTACCTGAACCTTTACTTTTTTTAGTAGGGGAGGCCAACTGTTGCAGGGAGCCCGAAATCCCGTGTGCCGCGGGGTGGGCAGGGGCTGGCGGGGGGCGGCTCACCCCGGGGCAGCAGCTGCTGCCCGCTCGGGCACTTCTTGTCTTTCCTGGCCCTCGGCGCTGTAAGTTAACACCCCACAGGCAGGTCCAAAGAGGATTTCAACGAAACCTGAAGCTTGGGAGGAGAGATTATGCTGCAGAAGTGGCCCGGGAGACCGTAAAATATGCACTCCCACAATCGCCAAAGAAGGAACTGGCTTCGCTCGCTGGGGAGCGGGGTCATCCCTGGTCTCAGTAACAGCGTCTGAGGGGGGAGATGAATGCCTTGAAGATAGGTCACCCCCTTCTGTCTCAGCTTGGCCTGGCTGAGCCTCCCCGGGAATCCTGGGAGTGCTTGCTCTCCCAAAATTTGGTGCCTCCTGGTAGGTCACTGCTTCATGAAAACCAGGTTTAGGACAGATGCCTGTCAAAATGCCCCCAGCACGGCTGGCCCTTTGCTTGCATGAAGCAGCACCTGGGAGAGTAAAGGAGTGGGGTGGCCTTTCCAAGGACGTTTGTGCTCCCCCAGCACCCTCCACCTGCGCCCCTGCATCCCGGGAAGGAGGGCTGCCAGCGGCCTCTGCCCCGCGGGGTGCTGGTTTGGGATGAGGTGGCCTGTTCCAGGTCCTGTAACGCCAGGAGCAGAGCTGAGCACTGCTTTTGTTTTGGGTGGTTTGCTGGTTTCTGAGGCAACTGTATCTACAGAGCGAGGAGAGCCGGGCTGGGGAGACAGCTCATCCCGTCCCGTCCCATCCCACAGGACTCAGTGGGGATGCACTGACCCTCGCAGCCCGCTGTGCTGGCATGTGAGTGTGGGTGCTGTAGGCGAAGGCTGCCCCACCAGCCCTCCTGCCCTTCTTAGAAGCTCTTCTTGCAGGGGGCTTTGATGCTACTACTTTAAGTCTCTTGACATCCTGGTGAGAAAAATCAGAGCGGTGGTCTCCAGTTCACTCTTCTGGAGCCTGCAAAAGGGCAGACCAGGAAGGGGCCTGGAGAGGAGCGATGTGCTTTTCCCAGTCCTTCAAGGTGTCGCTGCCAAGGTCCTCCTGGCTCTTAGCAGGGTCTCGTACCCAGGGTGCAGCCCTGGCCATGGTGAGCACGATTCTTTGTGTCACCCCGTCGTGTGACACTGCATGCCCTCTTGAGCTGGGTCTGGAGGAGCATGGTAGGGCGGTGGTTTTTGGGGCAGAGCTGGAGGAACCCCGCACAGAGCTGCTCCACTCCTCCCCCCTCTTTTTCGCCCATCTCTTGCTTCTTGCGGTGTGGCACGAGCCTTGGTCTTGGGACCATGGAGAAGCTGTATGTCAGGRCCAAGCAGATGCAGCTGCAGGTACAGGGGCAGCCTGAGCTATGGTCAGGTGCCTGACTCAGGGGTCTAGAGCCGGTCCTGGCAGCCTGTGAGTGACAAACTGCAGAACGGACTGAAAGGAACTGTCACCGAGCCAAGGAGAGCTGTGCCGCCGCAGCTCGCGTGTCTGCTGGGGCTGCTGCCACCCCCTTGGCACAGCCCAAACTCCAGCCCCGCGGGGCTGCCTCCCGCTCCCTGCTCCGGATGCAAATCCAGGGCCCATCTGTTAAGTGGCTTTGGGTTTGCACCAGTGTCCCCTGGCGCCCAGCCCCTTTCCAGTGAGCTGTCACCTGCCAGCAGCGGCTCTTGGGCTTGTGTCCTCTGCCCTCCGCTCCCTGGGGACGGTCGCTTTTGCATGCGGGTGAGCACTAGCGGAGTTGGGGCTCCTCTCTTCGAGGGAAGGTGGGTACGTCCGCTCTAGGGCAGCACTGCCCCGCAGCCCACCTTCCTTTGCTGGCTCACCCAGGAGCGAGCTGCCTTTTCACCCCATCCTTCTTCTCTCCCGCAGGCACGTACCAGGGCCAGTTCACCAACGGCATGCGGCATGGCTACGGGGTGCGGCAGAGCGTGCCCTATGGCATGGCCTCCGTGGTCCGCTCCCCGCTGCGCACCTCCCTCTCCTCCCTGCGGAGCGAGCACAGCAATGGCACCCTGCCCCAGCAGGACTCCCCCGCCGCCAACCCCGAGAGCTTGCCCCTCTCGCCCACCATCACCCGCGGGGGCTTCGCCCTCAGCCTCTACGCAGAGGCGGAGGCTGGCAAGCCCAAGAAGGGGGGGCTCTTCCGCAGGGGCTCCTTGCTGGGGAAGCTGAAGAAGTCCGAGTCCAAGTCGTCCCTGGCCAGCCAGAAGAGCCGCGTCAGCTTCCTCAAGAGCGAGAGCGGAATCAGCTCGGCTGCCAGCGACGCCACCTCCACCGTCAGCCTGGGCGAGGGCGCCGAGGGCGAGGACTACCCCCCCTTCGAGTCCGACATCGACGCCACCACCACGGAGACCTACATGGGTGAGTGGAAGAACGACAAGCGCGCCGGTTTCGGCGTCAGCGAGCGCTCCAGCGGGCTGAAGTATGAGGGCGAGTGGCTGGACAACCTACGGCATGGCTACGGCTGCACCACGCTGCCCGACGGCAAGAAGGAGGAGGGCAAGTACCGCCACAACGTCCTTATCAAGGGCATGAAGAAGCGTGTGATACCCCTCAAGAGCGCCAAGATCCGGCAGAAGGTGGACAGGAGCGTGGAGGGGGCTCAGAGGGCTGCGGCCATCGCCCGGCAGAAGTCGGAGATCGCGGCATCCCGGTAGGTGCTTAGGGCTCCAATGCACTAGTCCCCATGGTGGTGGTGATCCCCATCCCATGTGTCACTCTGGAGCCATGCTGCATGCCCCCTCACCGCGCACCGGCAGTGGAGTCAAACGTGGCTCCTCACAATTTCTATTTAATTCTTTTTATTAAATGCTGGTAGAGCGGGGCCAAGGGCCCTCGTGGCAGCCTGGGGGTGTTCAGGACCTGTCCTCCCTCTCGCCCCCTCTCGCCCCCTCTCCTGTTGCCCCACAGCCCTGGTCCAGGGGGGAGCTGCTGGACAGCAGGGACTGGTGCTGGCCCCAGCACTCAGCGGGACGGGGAGCTGGAGCTGGTGGGAAGGGGAGCACCCTGTTGCCGTGCCAGGCTGCTGGAGCTGCTGGGTGTTGTTAATGGGGCAGGATGAGAAATAGTGGGGTTTGGCTATGGTAAATCAAACAGGCTCGTCAGCAGCAAGCRGGATGTGTCCCAGGTCGATTGGGTCCGCAACAGAGTGCGGCTCGGCCCCAGAGCCCCCAGTGTGGCTCTGTGGGGAGTTTATGGGATGCATTAGACTTGTCACTTAATTTTAGCGGCTTGGTGTAATGGGCTCTCTGGGACAAGCACTGCTGTGCTGGGATGCTGCGAACCAGGAGGTAGAACCTACGGCGGATACCAAATTGAGGAGGGGGCTGCCTCAGGGAGCCCCGTCTCCCCCCCAGGACCCAGCTGCCCTCGGCCAGGTTTTGAGTGAGCGTTTCTGCCACGAGGGAGGTGGCGGCCGGAGTCAGGGCAGATGGCTGAGCCCACGGTGGATGGCTGAGCCTGATCCCGGCACACAGCCTGACCCTGCAGCCCGCGATGCTTTAGGATGCTAGGAAAGGAGGAAGCRGGGAGAGCTCAGCTGGGTTTGTCCCCTGTTGTCCCCCCAGTTTGTCCTAGCCAGACCCCAGGGGTGGGAAGGGGGCTGTGGCAGCCGGCAGCGAGAGAGCGGCAGCGTGCCTGGGGATGCGTGTGCAGGGGCGTGCGAGGGAGGAGTGTGCGAGGGGCTGCTGAGAGCACGTGGCAGTCTCTCATTGCACCGGTGTCCCTTACACCGACAGACACGTGGGCAGCGCTGGGCACCACACTGCCCCTACACCGCCCGGTACGTTGGGACCAGGTAGGCTCTGCTCAGAATTAGCTGTGTTAGAAATTAGTGGGAAAGAAAAGTGGTAATTGCTCCATCAACCCTCCTGGGATGGAGGAGGGTGGAGATAAAAGAGCGGCTCCAGGATCTGCCCGGGAAGGGCAGGGGAAAAACTCCTTCTCCTGCTTGCGTCCCTGCCTGTGTCCGAGCTGTGCCGGCACCATGCTCCTCCTCCCACAGCGTTCCTGCCAGAATGGAGCCAGCCTGGCAGAGACCAGAGATTGTCAGGCAGGGGCAGAGCCTTCGCTCCTCTCCTCTTCCTCAGGGAAACGTGGTTGTGAAAGACCTCGAGGTTTCACCTTGCCTCTCCATCAAAACCTCGCCCCGCACAGGCTTTGCTCAGCTGCTGGGCAGYGGCTGGGACTCCATGGCTGTCCTGCCTTGCTCCTTTTTAGTGCTGTTTAATTATCAAAGTTACTTCATTACCAAGCAGAGATGGGAAATAACAGCAGCAGGCAGGGTGCCTGTTCCCAAACCCCATCCCTCCCCTCCGAGAAACCCTGGCTTTACTCTCCTGGCAGCCGTTTCTGCTCCAAAGTTTTGCGGGGAACATGATTGTTTTTTTTAGCAAAACTCAGTTGCCTCAGAAACCCTTGGAGAGAAACCGACAGGATTGCAAGTGAAATGCCGTGCAGGGCCAGCTAGGATAAAAATAACAGGCTGGGGCGGCGTGGGGCCCACCGGATCCTCCTGGCAGGGCAGGCTCAGCCCGACACCGGCTTCGCCGTGCCCGAGAAAAGCATGCGGCCGTGGTGCTACGCGCCTGTAAATGAGGCTGGAGCTGCAAAAGCTGCTTCCCGAGAGCTCGGCCAGTTTACACAAGCCTCTTTTTATTATACACTATTTACACTTTGGATCAAAAGCGGCTCTGCAGTGTTTTCCATCAGGGGCTGGAATGCGCCCACTGCCCTGGCAGGGGACTGCATCCCTCCCCAGCACGGCTGGGGAATAATTTCCTATTAAGGAAACCTCGGAGCTGGAGGAAATAAGACGTCAAAGCCGGTTTCCTCCAGGGAGTCCTCCCCTAGCAGACCCTGCGATAGTACGGCTGTTGTGGCAGGGGAAGAGAACACCGCTTTCCCCAGCAGTGCTATGCCCCTGGTCCCATTCCTGCGGCGCTGCCTGCAGCTGAGCTGGACCTGCTGCGAGAGGAGAATTCGGGCTCCTCCGTCCTGTAAAGTGTAACTCACCTTTTCCATCAGCGTTTATTTATTCCTGGCGTATGTTGCTCTGGGCAGCGCCACTCTCTCTACCTGCTGCCTTTTGAACATCTGACTCGTGCTCTCCTTCCTCCTCCTTTCAGCTCAGCTTTGGGGTCGAGAGTAAATATAGATAATTTTGCCTCGAGAGCGTCCTTAGGTTAAACCCCAGCTCTGTCACCAACTTTCTCTTTGGCCTTGAACCTTGCCTCAGTTTCCACACCCAGGACAGAGGGTAATTGCAGACAGATTGTGAAAATCAATTATTATGGTTTATAAGAGGGCTGTACTATCATTAGCATTGCCCTAGCTCATAACTGCGAGGTGGAGTTTTCTAGATGGAGCATTTATATTTCTCCTCGGATGGCAGTGCGTACCTTACCCAAAGAAATGTCTTTGAGGCTACACAAATCCTTTTTTGGGGGAAGATGTGACATATCTGTATGTAAGATTATTGCTAGGAACTAATTAGCAGGACACAGCAGCYGGGCTATGCAGACACCTGACTACCTCCACGTACCTGTGCTGTCGTATATGGATGTTTGAGTTTCATTTGCTTCTGGCACTTGGGGGAGCCCCTTGCAGAGCTAAACTATGGTGATATCCAGCCTTCTGCTGTCTGGGGATGAAACRTCAGGAGAAGACCAGATTTCACTCCTTTGCACCATAAAAGGCTCTTTAAAGCATAGAAATCCTGAGGAAAACAAGCCCGAGCGCTGGAAGCTCCCTCGGCCAGTTGCACCGCAGGAATCCCAGGCACGTGCCCAAGCTCTGGGGGTGCACGGGCAGGCGGCTGCCRGCAGTGCCGATGCGTGCCCTGCCTGTGATCTGCCCTGCGGAGGTGGGCAGGAGAGCAGTGACGGTCGGGGACGATGGTCAGCCGCAGTCAGCAAACCTTCCTTGTCCTGCGTTCTGCTCCGAGGGCATCTGAGGCACCAGGCTGCTTTGCAGCTCCTGCCCTGCCTGCCTGCTCGGTTTGGCGTTCCAGCCGGCGCCGCAGGCAGTGCCAGCTATCGCCTGCCCCGCTGCCTGTCCTGCCCCAGCRGTGCTGCCCTGGCCTCCTCGGCTCCCTCCCGAATCCTCCCGGGTCAGCAATCCAGCTGCTTTCCCCATTGTGCAAGCGGCTGAGGACAGAGCTGGCATTGCCTCGCCACCGGCTGAGGGAACAGCGATTTTTTTTTTTTTTTTTTTTTTTTTTTTTTTTTTTTTTTTTTTTTTTTTTTTTTTTTTTTTTTTTTTTAAATTCTTTTTTCATTATTTTAGTGAAAATTGTTTGCCATAGGGTCACGCTATCCTGAACAACCCATCCCAGCTCAGCCAGCTGCCCCCTCACCCCAGGCAAAGCCCCTGGGCGCTGCTCAGACGTCGGGCAGAAACCCAGGGCATGTCTATTGGCAGCGCTGGGGATCAGCTAATGGGCTGGAGCTAATGGAAGTTAAAGTATGAGGAATCCTCCCCCAGCCTGCTGTCACTTGGGAGAAAAGTCATCTTGGAATGCAGCCTCTGCGACAGCCAGCGGAGACAGCTTTACTCCTGCCTGGGGGTAACCACAGGTGGATGTGGGGGTTACCAGGTGCCGTATGATGCCCGTTAGCAGTGCCCTGTACTGCTGGTGCCCTGGGACTTCCTTGCTGGGATCCCAAGGGATTCCCATCGGAGCTGGAATGCAGCTGTTCCCACAGTGTCAGGTGAAGGCACCTGCCATGTCCCTCCAGCCTTCCCCTTTCCCACCCTCTGCCCTGTCTGGGGGCTCCTTCGAAAAAATGTTGGGGTGGGTGGGAAAGGCAGTGAGGTCCTGGGATTGCAGCTGGGATGTCATCTCCCCAGTGCTTAAGTAGAGGAGCTGGCTGGAGGACAGCCAGCAGGTCTGTCCCCCGCCAGCCCCTGCAAGCAGGGGACAGCCACCACCATGCCATGAGCGAGCCAGTTAAGAGCCATCCCGAGGTGTGTAACGGCTGCCCTGGAGTTTTCTGGGCATGTGGGTTGGTGCCGAACAGGGTGCTCTGCACCCCTGGGTGCTGCCTGTGCAGTATGTGCTTGCCTGTCACGTAGGGAGGATCATAGAATCATTAAGGTTGGAAAAGACCTCTAAGATCATCAAGTCCAACCATCAACCCAACACCACCA
>JAYKAV010002196.1:702637-718221 GCA_035582835.1 Phoebastria nigripes | reverse complement strand
TCCCCGTCTTCCAGCTCAGGGGGCTGAATACCCTGAGGGTGGCTGGTCTGACTATTGAAGACTGAGGCDAAGAMGGCATTAAGTACCTCAGCCTTTTSCTCATCCTCGGTGACAACGTTCCCCCCGGCATCCAATAGAGGATGGAGATTGGCTCTCTTATGGTCCCACTGAAAGCAGGGAGAAGAAGCGTGGAAGTGGTCAGCTTTCATCTCTTCAGAATAGATCAAAATAAAATAAAAAGCAAGAGGAAGGGCAGGACCAGCTGCAGGAGGAACCTTTGATTTTTTTGAAAGCTGTATGCTCAGTAGCCAGGCAGCTCGTACAGGGGATTTCTTTCTCACTGGCACTTTTAGGGGACAAAATGAGTGTAAATACTGCAAATCCCACCTCCATCCCACTGCAGCAGTGTCTGCCGTGGTCTGCCTCTGCACAGGGTTGTGCTTCCCAGTGACTTGGACCAAAATCAATGGAGGGACTTGGCCATGCATCCTGCAAGGCACGGGTCTGGCCACACTCTGAGATYGTTTGACAGGCGTACGTCCTGTTAGCAAAACCTCAGATATATCTGCCAGATGTCATGGGATCAATAGGAAAGCAAGGYACAAGGGGCAATAACGGCTGCTGTGCTTCACCTATTTGTCTTCAGATGCTGGCCCTGAAGCCCCTGTGCAGCTGGGGTGTTTTATGCCTGGAGAGCATAACTAAAAATGAATACATTTTGAATTTATTTTTGGTTTTAATGTGTAATATCTATAGAGGTCCTGCAGTACTGCTGCTTGGATAGATATCTGTAAGAATTTCTAAACTGCATTCTGAAATGCTAGGCATTAATTCCTGTTAACGTAGGGTTTACTCATCACGGTGAGCCTGGGCTGCGTTAAAGCGTGGCAGAGTTGCAGTGAGCGCTTGGCGTCAGAACTCACGTTGGTGCGGCTTCTGCAGCGGCAACGTGTGGGCATCACTCATAGTGTGAGCTGTTGCCTGGTTTTGAAGCTCAAGTTATTTTTCTGTCTGTACTCATGTCTTTGGGGCACGTCTTAGCTCTCCCTTCAAATAACAAGAGTGCTTGACGACTCCCATATCGCTTTCCGAACCTCCCCTGCCCGGCCGCATTCCCGGCAGCGCTGCCGCTGTCTCCCTGCACTCAGCGTTTCCAGCCTGCGTGGCCAGGCGGCCGTGAGCGTCTCCTCGGGGAACGCGGGTGTGTGGTGCAAATGACGTCCTGAAATCGCTGGAGTCAGCAGAGCCTCCTGACTAAATAAGGGCAGGCAGAGCAGGGCTTTATCAGCGCTGCCCAAGCACGACAGCTGAGAGCCRAGGCCCGCGGCAGCCCACGCTGCTGGAGCTCGGCCGCACGCTTACACCGATAAGGTGCTTTATTTGGCACGACTCTGCCCCGGCGAGCCCTCCCTCGCCGGTGCTTTCAGGGGAAGGTGGGCAACCAAAGCAATGTCTTCCCGATGCACCTCTTTGGTGAGGCACGGCGTGTGTCCAGGGCAGAGCTGGACTGGTCCGATGGCCGTGGTAGCCTTGGCCATCCTGGGGCTGACGGCATAGCTTGGCTTCCCCGAGGCCAAGGAGTTCACACCTGGGATTTTTGGGTCCATTGAACCCCTGTGCTCAGACTCAGGGTTTGCTCTGAAAGAGTTTTAGGATTTTTTTAAAATATCCTTTGCTTTCTGCTGTTCTCGGGCTTTTAGCCAGAGGCACAGGTGTTAGACACATCAGGAGTCCGGTGCGTTTCCAGACCTTTAGGTCCGAGGCCAGAGGGCGGGATGCTCGTGGCCACCCACGAGAGCGGGCAGCAGTGGTTCAAGGCAGTCCCTGCCAGGTGGGCTCCTTGCTCGGGAGAGCGGCTGATCCTCCTCTGCTGTCCCAGCTTCATGATCTCTTTGCTCCAGGACTGCACACACCGTGTGATGGATGGGTGTGTAACGAGGAGGCAGCAGCAGGCAGGAGACAGGTAGAGCTTGTCCTGGCCCCGGGTGGGATACTGGCTGCAATTGACCTCCGAGCAGGAGCTGCCAGGGAGAGGCACGGGAGTCGGGAGCAGCATTTCTGCAGCTGTAAGATCAGACCCCAAGATGCCACAGCCTGATCTCTCAGAAGGCTTAAAAGATAGGTGGGTGCAGGTGAAGGCGGGGCAGGACTGCCCCGGCTTTGTTAAAATCCCCCACGGGGTACAGGAGGCTGCCACATCCCCGGCGGGGCTTATGCTRAGCAAGGTGCTGCCGCACCTGGAGGTGGTCGAGTGGCAGGAGCCGAGGGCAGGTCCTTGATGGCCAAGTATTCTGGCTGCCCCACAGYCCCCATAGTGGGAATGAGCATCTCACCGCTTCCACACGCAGGAATGAGCCAGTACACACAYGGGCAGGGAGAAATGAGGGCAGCCACGCGGCTCCTGCCATAGCTGGGTGCCAGGACACTGGTGCCAGGACACAGCGGTGAGGGGATGCTCCTTGGTCCTGCTCTCCCAACAAAGACGTTTCGCACAGAGCTCGGTGTGTTTATAAAGAGGATAATCTTGCTTCATTCACTTTTTGTTAATAGAAACCCAGTCGCTGGCATCTATTTCCACACCAACCAAAGCCCGGGGCTGGGACCCTCGAGCTTTCTGTGTGGCACTAGTGCCAGCAGTGCTCGCCCCTTCCCATGAAAATAAAGACCTTTTCCCCTTGCAGCTCCTGAGCAGGCGTGACCTCCTTCGTGTGGCTTATCAGCACAAACTGAGGTCAGTGTTCAGGATAACCATCCATGGGGACAGCGAGGGGGAACCTGCCTGGCCCATGCCACCACGGCCAGGACCACTTCAGCTTGGGTTTCCCTCAAAGCTCTTGGAGCGAGAATACCGCAGGCTGCCTTACGCCATGGTGTTGCATTGTCACCACGCGTGGTTTGGTTAGGAGGACTACTTCCACCCAAGCCTCCTCGCACCCTGGATCAGGAGCTCGGGGACTTTTTCACGTGCCTCTTGGAGGTGGGGACACCCATCCCAGAGCCAGGGCTTGATCTCTGCAGCCTCGTGATCTGGACTGAACAGGGCTGGTTTGGCCTTGGTTGGGCTGGTTTTTTGGTTTTGCTGCCCCAGAGCAGCCACCTCCAGCTCTGTAGAAGTATTGCCTGTTTCAAACTGCTGCCTGACCCTTGTATCACCTCCCTCGTCCCACCCCAAAAGACCTTTGGGCTCACCCCTGCTTCTAGCTCTCCCTTGCCATGCTGGGCAGGGAGCAGGATGCAGGGTTCAGGTGAGCCCCTCTCTGTGGTCCCATGTGGCCATGGGGACAGCAAGACCTGGGGCTTGGGTCCAGCACTGGAATCGGACACCTGCCCCAGCTGCGGGACCCCCACGATGTGTCCTCCCCGTGTGTGGGGCTCTGCGGGCTGGAGGGGTTCGGTGCTGTGGAATGAGTGATGGCATGATGCCTTCACCCCTTTCTTTCAGCCCTTTCCCGGAACAGCCTCATCCCCAGCCCATGCTGGCTGTGGCTCCAGCACTGACACATTTTTGGCCCACCACGCTTGTTAACGCTGAGATGCGTTTTGACTCCAGAGGAGGGTGCGCATGGTTTTATCTGTTTTCCACCCGCCTTACATGAATTTCCTTAGGCGCTTTCATGCCCTATTAGGGTAAGAGGGAGCGTGCACTTTCAGTAGCTCCAAGGAGAAASCATCTGTTGGACAGCAGACTGCTTTCTCCAGGGCTTCCTGGGTCTTTGGGGTTGAAGCAAGCGGGGCTGTGGCTTGCAGGGATCCCCTCAAAAGGAGCAGAGTTGGGATGGCGGGATGGCAGGATGGCAGGATGTCAGTCCCAGCGATGGGTACGACTCAGATAGCTGGCCAGGCAGGGAAAGTGGAATTAATGGGCTGTTCAGTCTGACCTTGAGGGAAATCCTTATCTCAACAGCTTACAAACACAGAAAGGGAAAAATGAAGTGTGACTTTAATCCCCAGAATGACTGTGGAAAATGGTAGCTTCTCGTTCAATTGATCTGCTGCCGTGCGGAGCAGGAAGGCTTTGACTCCCATCCAAATGCTCGAAATCAGCTGGCAGGGAGCCGGGCTTTAAAATCATCTGATTCAATCAGGCTTTGCTCAGAGGTTATCGTCATTTCAGTGGAATGTGAAATAGGCTTATCCTGAAAACTAAAAAATATTTAAGTAAAATGTCCAATTTAAATATAAAGCCTGAGATACAAAACCCCTCCCTCCTCCTGGAGGAGGTGCATTTTTTTTCAGCTTATCCTGGTGCCGAGCCAGAGCCTGTTGGCTTTCTGAGTCCAAGTTTTTGTCGTTTTGCTCCTGCGAGGCCTGCTGAGCCTTCAGCGGGAGCGCCGGGAGGGACCTGGCATCCCGTCCGCCTGGGTGCCCTCAGCAGCCTTGGGTGCAGGCGTGGGGGATGCGGGTGCTGCAGCCCGGCGGTGGGCTGGCAGCCCTTGCAGCTCCCTGCTCCCTCTCCTGTTTCTCCTGGACTTCAAATCTGTCAATGTCAACTCAAGAGACCTATAGGGCTGGGMGAAAAATGCTTCTGCCTTAAATTTTAATGAATAATTGGGCTTCTTACCAAATGCAGTATTTTACGAAATCTGCCTGCTTTCGTTTCCTCAAAAAAAAATTTCCTGCTTTTCTTTTTTGACCTGGAAAAAAAAATGACAAAACAGATACTGCAGTTCCTCACTCTTTTGGTTTGGATTGCTGAAATCTGAAAAACACTTGAGTTAGAAGTTGCTAGAACTTTTCATTGAAAAAACCAACAATCTGATAGAGAAAACACACACTTTCTGACCCATTTTAGCGCTGGCGGAGCTGGCAATCGGGTAAAACACACTCGGCCTGTGGATGCCATCCATTTGGCAGAGCTTGGGGCTGGGCAGGAGCTCTTGGGTCAAGCTGGGCTCCCTCGAAACAAATGACTGCTGCAGCCCTGGTGTTTTCTTGGAAGTGGGAATTCATTCCCCCGGGGAGGACAGGGAGCAGCCCCTGCCCGCTCAGTGCAGGTACAGGCAGGGAGGCAGGAGCACACAGGGGACGAAAGGCTGGAAGACCCTGATTGCATACGTGCTGTAAAGATGTTTTGATGCACTTATCAGTGGGATAACCTGGCTGCTTTGATCRTGCCGTGGTAGCTAATTAAATAAGGGTCCCCAGAGCATTAGCTGAGCCCCTTTGGTAATGGTGTGGTAGAAGCTGGAATAAATCAGTGGCGTTTGCGCACAGTCSCAAGGCTGTGCTGCTCTGGGAGAGTCGCTCCTCCAGGCTCTGCTTGATCTGCACCCAGGGCAGCACGGAGGAGGGCGGACCTGAAAACCAGGGGAAGGAGGATGGAGTCCAGTGGGCAGCTGCAAATCCCCCCTTTTTTTCCCTGAAGATATCTCTGTGGATGCTCTCATGAGCTGCTCCCAGCCTGGCTGTGCTGGCAGGATGGGCTCTGGCAGGGCGAGGAGCTGCCTGTCCTGCCCGTCTGGGGCCAATGCAGTGGCCCCGGGGCCATGCTGCTGTACCAGTGGCCAGCAGCCCTTTGAGCCGGCAGGCCCCGGCTTGCGCTGCTCCATTTAGAGCCGGCTCTGGGCAGCTGCCGGCTGGCATCTGAGGGCTGCAGGGGAAACGGAGAGCAGCTGTGGTCTGTGCTGGCCCCGCTGGCTCGTTGCAGCCCACGGGCTCCCGTGCAGGCTGGCATGGCCAAGCCCTGCCAGCTAGCTGCCCACCCAGCCCCGCTTGGCTCACGGGGCAATCAGGGCAGCAGAGATTAATTGAGCAAATCTTCCGTACACAGGGCCGGGGTGCGTATGTTGTTGTCCTATTGAAGACAGCTGCAGATCTGTCTGCTGTAAGATTAATATCACTTTAACTGTTCCGAGGGGAAGTATCCCTTGGTGAAAGATGCAAGTGGCTCTGAGCTATTTAGAGCTGAGGATAACATTTCGGTATTTTAAAAATTCACCAAGTAATCATAAAGGCTAATGCTTGCTGAGCTCATTAGGTGGCAAGGAGCTCTGCCAGGCCTGTGCTCCTGAAGCACTGCACAGAAAAGGATGCTTTTCTCCTGGCTGAATGGCCTGTTCGTGCCCTTTCTGTGGAAGGAAAGAGAAAAGGTCCAACTTATCCAGCTAAGTAGCCTGGGCACGTACAGAGTGCCACCACTTCCGTGTAAGTGCTGGTACCATGCATGAAAAGCCTGGGGCATCTCATCAGCTGGCTGCAAGGGAAGGAAGGCTGGAGGGCAGAGCTGCTCTGCAAGGTCAGGGTGGCTTCTCTTTTTGGATTTCTTTTACAGTGGTATGGAGGTGTTTCCTTTAGGAGGCAGTTTGTGTTGAGTTGTGCTTAATTCACTGTTTAGATCACACCTTGCAAGCAAAGACTCACACACCCCAGGGATGTCAGAGTCTAAATTGAGCGGGTACATGCACACAAGTGATGGAGCAAAAAGAGCAAAAGGAGGGTAAAAGGTACAGCTGGCCTTCAGGGCAGGATGCCCATGGGGTGGGACACACAGATGGGTTTGAATGTGGGCAGGGAAAGTGGCATGAGCAATGTACTGAAAAGGGATATTCAGTCCGATGGGCTGGTTACAGGCAAATGAGGGTAGCAGAGCTTTGCTGCATGCACATGGGGGCAGAGGGAGAGGCACAAAGGAGATGGATTGGGACTGAGCGGGAAGAAAAGGATGCTCCAACTATAGAGGTGACACAAGTCCAAAGACAGTGTGGAAAACGGAGAAGCTGGAAAGTGTCTGTCCTGGTCAGGTCATAGAATTATAGAATGGTTTGGGTTGGAAGGGACCTTTAAAGGTCATCTAGTCCAACCCCCAATGCAGGTCTGTGTTGGTCAGGTCTGTGTGTCCGTGCCCTTCATGATGTGAATGGAAAAGGGACCATGTTGCCATCAGCAAAAGCACTTCTGCAGCTTTCCCTGTATCCCTTTTGAGTGCTGCAAACATTCCTGCCAAGACAAACTGTTATCTTAAGTTTCTTCAGAAGGACAAAATGATTCCCGCTAGATACTGGAGCAGGAATTTGGCTGGGGGTGGAAAAGCCAGTTTCCAGGAGAGGGGAGTTTAGCAGAAGTCTTCCTTCCTAGAGCCGACTGATGAATTTTAGTTGCTTAATGACCTTTTTTGCAGCTTATTATATTGAGAATGGTGAGAAAAAGGTGTTCAGCTAGTCCTTCCTCAGGGTTTGCTCAATCAATGGGATGAGGGAGACCCTGGAGAAGGAAGGCTGGTGCTGGACAGGTCTGTCTTTCCCTTAATAGGCAAATGTGCAAGAGCTTGGGCGGAGAGCTGAGCTCTTCCCCTATTTCTAGCTGCAAGGTCATCGCTGCACCTGCAGGCACCCCAGCCCTGTCTGATATTTGCAGTATTCTCTGCTAATTCCAATCTCATTTACAGTCTAATCCAATGTGGATGTGCAAAAACCGCATAAACTGTCCAAAGAGATGGGCATGCTGGCTTGGCTTTGGGTCTCACCTGTTAGCACGGTGCTCAGCTGTGGCTTGTGTATCCACAGGGGATTTTAGTAGCAGTTGGAGGAATGATTCGGGCAGTGTTTCTGGGAGATGGCCAGGAAGGACAGGAGTGGTGCTCTGTCCTGCACTGGTACAAAAACAATTAGAGCATTAGAGCCATGCCAGAGGAGCAAATAAAACAGCAGATGCATTTAACCCTCCCTCTCCCACCCGTCCAGCTGGGGTATGAAGCCTCCCTTCCCGGGGCGGCCCCAGAGCAGCCGCTGCGACCCAGCCAGTGCTGCCAGGAGGCAGCGGCAGCGGGGCTGGGACGGGGGCTGCAGGCATTGCCCACATACCACCCTCGGCTCGGCGCGGGGCTGCTTCTCCTCCTTGCAAAGAATTCACCGGAGCTATTTTTAACGACGCTGCCCGGAGAGATGGCTCAGGGTAAAACTGGGAAGCGCTCATCCCAGGGCGGTACTGCCTCGCTTGGGATGGGGAGCACCAGCATTGGTTTGTAAAGGCCCCTCTTTGTGCTTATTGCCCCCAGTTGGACATGTTTAATGTTCGTGGATCATTTTCCAGCACTGCCTTGAAAAGGGGCTTTTGAATTCTGCTGCTGGGTGCTATAAAATCTGTGGGCCTCTGTTTCAGTTTCACCCTGACCTCCTCCATCTCTAGACTTTCTCCTCTGCTGGTTTTTGCACAGGCTGCTTTCTGCAGAGGTGCTGGGAGCTGACAGCACAACCAGCAGTAAACAAAAAAGTGTGGCTCTGATTCAAGTGCTGCCTGAAAAGTATCAGATTTATATGCATATAATAAAAGGCCGGCATTTTCCTTTTTGCAAAAGCTGATTCTGTTTTTTGAGCAGATCTTAACCTTGGAAGAAATTTTTCTTCTTATATATTTCATGTCTAAGGTTCAAAGATCACCCTCCTGCCTCCCTCAAACCTGCCTGAGCTTTTTTTTTTTTAACAACTGCACCCGGCAGACCCCAGGCTGTGGGCTGGGAGAGGCTTTTGTGCTGTGGGTTGCGTGTGTTGGGCTCTCCCAGGGCGGCTGGCATTTGTCTCCTGCTTTGCAGCCAGGGCCAAGTTTTTCTCTGCGTTGAGCTCCCAGGCACTGCCAGCCATGCAGATAAATAATAAATTCAGAAATACTCTAGGCAAGTTAGATGTTTATTGTTATGGCTGGGCCCTTTCCTTCACGCTGTGCTTTGTCACAGTGTTACTAAACCCTCAGCGTGGCTTTTTGGAGGGCTGCGAGCAGCAGTGCCTTCCCTTCGTGCCCGGGGGATGTGCGGCACAGCTCGGGGAGATGTACTTAAAACACCATGCCGTGTCTCCATAAGCCAGATGTTCGTCACCTGGCTGCTGCTGTAATAAATGATCTCAGCGACAGAGGGACCCAGCGCAGGGCACCAGCATCTCTGCTGTGGCCAGGCTGCTGGCCGGGGCAGAGCAGCGCTCTGCCTTGTGCCACGGCTTCCCCGGGACACCAGCAGGGCCAACACGTGGTGTGCTGGAGCTGCCAGATTTGAAGCTGCAGCTGCATTGATCTTAGTCCCCCCAAATCGAACGCTTCTGGATGACTTTGCAAGCAGGGGGACAGGAGCAGAGGTCGGGCGTGTCCCGCAGAGTGAGGGAGCTGGGCAAAGCTGCCATGCAGCTCACATCCCCAGGGCAGTGGGGGATCCCAAAGTCGTGCCGCTCAGCTTGCTGTCACAGCTCCGTGCGTGGAGCTCGGGAGCTGCCCCATGGCCTCCCTGGCCTCACGCCCCTCTGTGCCCAGGAGGGCTCGTTGTAGAGCCCTGCTAGCCTTGGGGCCGGGGTGGCTCGCAGCGATGGCTCAAGCCCAGCCAGCTCAGCTCCCACCACCCACAGCATCCTCACCACAGCCTCTGCAACCCAGGTTGGGGTCTTCCTGGCCTCGCCATCTCTTTAACTGCAGGAATTGCAGTACTCAAGCCCCATGCAGCAGCCAGATAGCATCCAGCAGCTTCTCTGGAGGAAAGGAAATCTCCAGCAGGAGAAGACCATAATTGGGAGCTGCCTTGTCACCTCCAACACCCCCGGGCTGTTCCCTTGCATTGGCCCCAGATGCTGGGGGAGAGCCGAGCATGCAGGAGCCATCTGCACCCATTTGGTAACACATCGGCATGAGTGCAGCTCTGTCCTTACTAGCGGAGGGAGCAGACCCTGCATCCAGTCCACTTCCAGACTACTTTTTTGGAAGTCACCTTTAGGAAAGCATCCAGCCGCTTGCCAGGAGCTGCCTGCTGCTCCTCCAGCTGGGGCCAGCTGGCTGATTATCTGGCTGGGAAGTGGCTGGGATAGCCTCTGCCTGGCTCAGCGAGCGGCTGAAAGGGAGGATTTTATCTCTGTATGGTGAATCCCGTCCTCTGAGAGCAGCAGGACAAAGCCAGGGGTCAGAGCACGTCCTGCCAGGGTGAAGAGCTGGATCCTCACTTTGCAAGCTTCTTCCCGGGGCTGGCGCCGGGCAGGCTGTGTGCCCCACGCACAGCACACCCAGCTCACTCTGATCCCCCAGGCATGGAGAGCACAGAAACGTCCCCCTTGGCCTCTGCCAGATTATAGTGGAATTAATCACGCTGATTATATGCTACCAAAAAAGGAGGTGCTTTCTCTGTTCAGAGCTGCCTCAGACCTCCTGCTTGCGAGCAGCAGCTTAAAATTGCTGTTTTCTGCCTCATCATGTCTTGTCTCTGGGTTTTTCAGGAGCTGTAATAATTTTGGATAAAAAGACCAAGAATGACAGCAATCCCAGGCAGCTCAGCCTGCAGAGAAAGCAGGGAGATAACGTCTGAGTGTGGGCAGGGAGGTGAATCATGGCTCCAGCGGAGCAGGATGTCATCCCAGGGAGAGACAGGCTGAGCCACAGCAGCTCTGCACCCTCTTCTCTATCACAGGGCCCTGAACAGCGTTTTCGGCTCCCTGTCAAGTCACACTGTTGCCTGTATCAGTTGGGATTAATGCCCTACGTTTAGTTCTTTCCCCGCAGCCACTTAAAATGGTGCGTGTGTGTATGTATGTGTGTGTGTGTGTATATGTATCTTCTACCTTCTAAGGGTCTCAGAACAGCATTTCTATCACCTTTTCATTGCACCCGTCGAGTATTCAGACTAAAGCTAGTCTTGTCTGCATGCTGCATCTCAGTTTAATGGGAAAGAATTAATCCTGATTTCATGACTGACTGTCCAAAAATTCCTCTGGAGCATTTTCACTGCAGGGATGAGAACTGCATCTTTCCTCATTTTTTGTCCTAAAACATGACCAGATACCAACCTGAGTCTGAAAAGGGCTCATCAGACACCCTAAGACCACATTAAAGGTTGTAATTCATAGTGAATTGGTGTTTGAGGGCTGCTAACTGCTTATCTAACTGTCCACACAAAAATATGTGGTTTTGCATGTGCAGTCAGTGTATGCTCCATTATGTGCAGCAAGGGAGATATGGGGAGCCTCAGCAAACATGATAGTGAGAGCATGGGGAAAGCAGCTCTCCGTAAATCCTGGGTGGAACAAAGCAGCTGAATATACGGTGCTTCACCCTCCCTTATTTTTAAGGTGCGATTTTGCTGTTTGAAGTCAGCTCCTTCCCAGACCGCAAGCAGCTGGGCTGTAAAGCCAGCCTTGCTTTTAGCGTAAAGATCACAGGGCCCCGAGCGCGAGGCATGCGAGGAATACGACAGCCGGCCAGTGAAATAACTCTGATAGCCCTATAGCCCTATGGAGCAAGGAGGAGATGTGCTGGGAAGGAGTGGAGAGGACTCGGAGAGCCAAGCTGAGAGGGAGGCAATAGCTCTGCCTTTCCTAGCACTGGTGAGAGCAGTCCCCCAGGCTGCGGCAAGTGAAGGAGCCCCTTGGACAATGTGTGCTGTTTGCTGGAGAGCTACGGGAGAGACATTTGGGGGTAAAACATGTCCGGTGTGCTGGGCAGGGGCGTGCTGCCTCTGGTGAGGTGCAGCAGCTCAGGGCTGGTGACAGCACAGCGGTGTTCAGCCATCACGTTATTGTCCTCTTATGCTCCAAAGATGCCTGCGGTGATGCTTTAGGCATTCCTCTGAGCTAGGTTTTCAGTGCTTCGCAGCATGGTGGCAAGCCCGTTTTGCAGCACCTGCTGCCCCACTGCAACAAATGAACGTGCTCGCGTTTGCAAATACACCTGCCCCGTTCCCTTGCTTGGCTACGTGCAACCTTCACACCTTAGCCTTAAGCATCTGTGCCCCTTACTTGTTGAAAATCTGGTCTTTTCTCCTCGAGTGTGGGTTTTTGGTTCAAGTGGGCAAGTGCTGAGTGCTGTTATGCCAGATGGGCTGATTTGATTTTGTTGCTGGACAGGGTCTGCTGCTCGAGCTGGGACAATCTTGGCTCAGACAGTGTCCCGTCTTCTCTCCGCAGGACAGCTCATGCCAAAGCCAAGGCTGAAGGGTCTGAGCAGGCAGCTCAGGCAGCTAACAACGAATCGGGCATAGCCAGAATGATGGCCAGGGAGCTCTCCCCGGACTTCTACCAGCCAGGTAGGACCAGAGGCATCTTCTAAGAGGGATTTTGCAGTTTCCTTGGGGAATCTGTTCAAATGCTTCATCTGCTTTATAACTCCACAAGCTGCCCTCTTGTCTATCCTAAATGCTCCTTTGGGCAAGTTCAGCCAGCCCCCTGCCCTGGATGATTTGCTGTCCTCCTTACACCACTGTTTTACCTGCTGGAATATGTTACTGTAGCCTGGAGGAAAAACCCCAGTCCCTCAACTTCCCCTCGTGTTTCTCCACACGCTGAAGCACTCCCAGCGCCAGGCAGGGCAGGCAGCGAGCTCAGGTCTATTTGCAGTGCTCCTGTAGATATATCCCTCGTGGCTTTTTCTTGGAACAGCTTTGCACGTTGACTCACAAGCCCGTATCCTGTGGGGCCCCACACTGCACCAGGGTATGATCAGACTTTGCTAATTAGGGGCTGTAATATCCTATAAGAAAGTTGTTAATGCAAAATACTACTTCCCTGATTCCCTATTTATTTGTTAGCATCGCTGCTGATTATTTGGCTGGGAAAACACTTGGGAGGTTCCTTCTGTGAGACCAAGCACTTAGGATTAGTAGATAGGAAGTGTAGTAGAAGCAGCATTGTGAATGCCATTACCTTTCCCTAGACCGAGGTATGTTCTTCCTGGAAAGCTTTCCTTTCCAGAGAGGGAAGGTAATAACAGAGCAGAAAACAAGGATCCAAGTGCCTATGTTTTTATCCTGTCTTTCTTATTATCCGGCTTTGTTACCTGGAACAAGTGGCCCGTGGCTGCTGAGGCAGGATCACAAGGGACCATCACAGCGGCAAAACTGGGGGTAGAAGCCAAAGGTTGACTCCTGCTCAGCAAAACCTGCTGCCTGCTCCTGCTCTGATTTCAGTGCCTCCGGGTCTCCAGTACTACACCCTGGCACAGGGCACACAGTGGGAAAGGGGAACGGCCCATACCCGGCACTTGGCCGGGGAGAGTCATGCTGACAGATTTTCCTAAATTCCCTGTACTCCCACCTTGCCCTGCACCTACTAGCTGGGGAGACGCCGTGCTGGAGGGCTGCCCGTTCTTCCCCACTGCCCAGCAAGGCCCATCGGAGCTGGCTTTGAGTGGGGAAACACCACAGTGCCTGGGCATGGGCATGAGCCAGCATGTGGCACTTCATTTAACAATAGCTAAACGCCGCTTGATCCTGACATAAGCCCCCCAGCTGCTACTCACAGCTCCACATTCACCCTTTGCATGCTGGGGTATTTATAGCACAGAGGCGAAGGAAATTGGAATTCCTGATGGGAGGTTTTTGACATCTAGCTAGATTATTTTTTCCGCCCATGGCAATTGAATGAGACAATTGAAATGGTCTCTGCAAAATGCCTGAAGCAGCCTGGCCTCCGCTCCTGGCTCCTCGGGTGCTGAATCCTCTCACCACTTTTATGTAGGGCTTCACTTGCGTCTTGGCCTCTCTCAATGGCCTTGTAAGCTGCTGATGCATGTTCTTCTTCTATGATTCTTTTAAATCTCTAAATTCCCTAAGTGCACAACAAGGGGAAATGTCTCTTCTTGCATGGCTGCACCGTCCAGGAACAAACAGACAAAAGTCCACCCTTGGATCTTACTAGGACTTGGAGCTGCTGGTCACACAGCCAGGAGAGCCTGGCAGCATTCGGCAGCTGCGTTTCCCCCTGCTATCCTGGCAGATAGACCCTGCTATGTCTGGCACAGGGCAATCCTGCTCAGCAAGCCTCATATCTCTAATAAGTATTGAGCCCTGGGCTTCATTTAGGATATCAACCCTAATAGCTTAGAGGAGAGGGATGTAAGCCAAAGCCCTTGCTGAAATGTCGTGCTGGGAGGTGAAGGTGGGGAGGTGAGGGGAATAGGAGCTGTGCGGTGCCCTCTGGGCAGTTGGGGGTTTTTTGGTGTGAATTATTCAGGAGGAGAAGAAAGCAGCAGGGGAGAGCAAGGAGCCTGGAGCCGCAGGCAGCCTATTTTGAGGAGTCTGAACAACTGTTGAAACAGCTTCCAAATAATCCACTTGCAGCCAGAAATAAATGGCCCTGAATGGGTCGCCTGCTGATTGACAGGAGCGTGCAGGCAGGGCAGAGCAGCTAAAATCAGTGCCCTCTTTCTCCCCACCGCCCCCTCCAAGCGGAGGCATTGCCTGCTTGGGCGGGAGGCAGCAGCGTGCAAATCACACCGCTGATTTATTAGAGGGAAAAGAGCACCAATCCCAATTTCCCAACCAGGCTCAAGTCTGCATCAGTCCTTGGGGTGGAGGAGACGAGGGGAGGAACCACGAGGCAGCTGGGGATGGGACAGCTCCAGGGTCTGTGCCGTTCAGGAGCACAGAGCAAGCCCTGTACATCTGCACCCCTCAGCATCACTTGGATTCAGCAGAATGAGGCCAAAGCCACTTTCAAAAGCAGGTGCTTTGCTTTCAAACAAGCTGCTTTGCGATCTCGCGCTGCCCATAAGGAGCATGCTTTTCTTGTTCTCACTTGCTATGAGCACCGTGGTGACGTGCGGGGACCCCTGTCCCAGCGCAGGTCCCAGCGTGCAGAGCACTGTGCAGGGTTGTTATTCTAAAAGATATTCCCAGTTGTTCAGTGGTGGATTTTGCTCAGCCAGCCACCCAGCACGATGGATATCTTTGGTGTCAGGCTCTGGCTGACTTCCCCAGACCCTAGCTGGGCTGCAATTTGCTTTGCAGACACGGCCTAGGGTTAACAAGAAATAAAGATTTAATGATAGGCGAGTAATTGCAGCAAGGGCAACGTTGCTAAGAGCTGACAAGTCAGCATGGGAGATGAGGCCAGAACGAAAGCCAAAGCCCTGAGTCACCTTGGGTGATGGTGCCAGGTAATTTTGCTGCTGTTGCAGGGCTCAGTGCAGAGAGGAGGTCTGTGAAACTGCCAGCCCTGSTCCATGCATGAGAAATGTGTTTTTCCCATCGTGAGGGATGACAGGTAGATCATTTGGGGATACCTGCCTTTCCCAAGGAGACTGGGCATCCCCCGTATCACGCTATTAGACACCAAAGAAGCCACATGGAAGAGTTTCCCAGCCATTAAAAAAAACCCAAAAACTTGGATGGGAGCTGGATCCTCTTTAGCCCCAGGATAACCCATCTGTGCGACCGCAAAAAGCTGGGCTGCAGATTTTCACTGTTTCTTTACCCTCATCTGGAGCTCCCCGCCTGCTCCTTCGGCTCTTCCCAGCCGGACAGCACGTGATGGGGCTCAGAGCCTCCAGCTGCTCCTGGAGGAAATCCCTCCTGGAAGCAGGCTCTGGTTTGGGAGCACCTCCTCTCCCAGCCTCCAGCCGGGACCCTCTCGCAGTCGTCCCCAAACCCGTTGGGGCTGGGGACACAGCTGTCAAAGGCACGATAGTGGCAGGGAGCTGGAGTGGCCTGCGGTCCCTCCAGCCCCCAGGGCAGCTCCTCACACCAACCCCTCTCTCCGCAGGCCCCGAATACCAGAAGCGGAAGCTGCTGCAGGAGATCATGGAGAACGCGGAGCACGCCGTCAACATGGAGGAGGAGGCGCCGCAGCCCAAGGGTGCCCCACCGCCCCCCACGCCCCCCGAGAGCCCCCGGCTCCACGAGCAGGACG
>JAYKAV010002196.1:613244-692463 GCA_035582835.1 Phoebastria nigripes | reverse complement strand
CTCCAACCCCACCGTGCTTACAGGGTGTTACCAATTTACTGCACTGCTAAGAAAGGTTAATTTGCTCCTCTCTTCCTTCCTTGCCATCTCCATCCCATTATAGCTATACAGATTAGTTGGCTGGAGAGCAGGGAGGGAAAGAGGATAGGAGAGGATGGGATGCTGCTTGCTGTGTGTCTCTGGCTGTCGGGGCTGGCGCTGGCGTGTGTGCACCCAAAGGTGCCTGCGAGTTCAGGGCCCCGTGCCCCAGGGAGCTGCAAGCCACAGCTGGCTGTGAAGATGAAAATTAATTCCTGTGCTGGCTAGACAGGGCATGGAGAAGCTTAAGCAGAAGAAGCTGTTATGTTTTGAGGAGATAACTCTGATGCATTGGAAGAAGGACTCTAGCACAAGGGCCCAGCTTAGCTCTGGGCTATGCAGTAAGTTGTTCCTGTTAGCCTCAACTCAGCCCATGTAAGAGCTCATGCATCCAAACCTCAGCCCTGGATTTTGCCATGTCCAGGGGACCAGCAGCTGCCCCAGAGCTCCGCTTCCTCCTCCTATGCCTTCCTTACCTGTGTGTTACTTCAAGGCACCCTGGTCCTTACTGCTCTGGTTGTCTGCAGGTGCTTTTATCAATGGCTTGTTCTGAGCTGCTAAGGAAAAATCTGTCCTAAGGGGGGGGGGGGAAATCTGTACTAGAGAAAAGATTATTACAAGCAAATTGTTTCATTTCCTAGTTTCTTTTGCTAAGTGGAACAATTTTCTCACATTGTAGCAAAACCACTTCCTTTTTTTGAAGATGCAAACCTCAAATCTCTGTGCAGAACTTCCTTAACAACAATAAAGAAGAACTTTGTTCCTAAATTCCCAATATACACAAAAGAGCACAAAAATGGCATGAATCCTTAAATTCCAAACACACACTGTTTCAAATAATTGCAAAAAACAATGTTCTCTTTCCTCATCCTTCAGTTATTTTGGGGGCAAAATAGATAGTTTAATAACTCACAATATAATAATCATACATGCAAAGCCACCCTACACCAAAATGAAATTGATCCTGGACAATTCCCGACATACCGGTGGGAGGTGAGGTCTTGTTCTGACTCACCCAGGGAAGTGATTTCCCATAGACACAGAACAGTTACTTAACGTCTTGTGCTCTTAAAAATATGAGACAGATATTTTCCAAAGTGTATGCAAAATTCTAAGATCATTTAACGCTTTAGTTTGGTGAAAAACGGTGTTGAAGAGTGAGGCTGAACTGGCTGTTCAAAGAATTTTTTACAGTCACTTGAGGGTTACTGGTGGCTGACACTTGTTTTATTTGGCAAGAGCCTTAGCGTTTGGCTCGTGTAATCTTCTGCGTTTTACTCCTAGTCCAGATAGATAGTTTCTTGCAAGTCTGGGGCAAGTGTCCTTGGGCTGATTTCTTGGATGCCTCAGGTTATAAATATTCACTTTGCTGACGAGATGATAGCAGCAATGAGTATTGTTAATGTCTTATAGTCGGTGTGTCACTTATCACAAAACGCTTGATGGACTTTCACAAATTATTTTCAGGAAATAAGAGAATTGCTTCACCTGCCATTGAAATGCAACTGTAGCTGGGACGGGGAGCAACGCTGCTCGACAGTACACAGCTACACCACACCGGGGCTTACAGGACAAGGCTACGGTATCCAGCTGAAGCAACTAGAGGAATTTGGACAGAAAAGGTAAAACTATCCAAAAGAAGCTTAGACCACAATGATAGAAGTATTACTGTTACCTTAAGGAACGCTCATTATTAGTTTGTTCATTTTTCTGTAACAAATCCAACTGAGCTGGACCCTGGGTTTATGTGCTACCAGCACAGCAATATTTCCAGAAGCATGGGGTGAGGTTCATGACACCCAACTTTGGTTATTCCTAACATAGGAGTCTCCACCTGACAGAGTCCCTTTACAGTCAATGGACAGAAATAGTCACATCTCGGGAGGCATTCATCTCCTCCTGAGGTATGTGTCTTCCTCAGAGGACTATGCTGAGATGAGAGGAGCTGCTTCCTGGAAGTGCCTAATTGTCCCCATTAACTCTACAAGGACTCTAGAGGAGCAGCTCACATAGGGTGTCTGTGTTATAGGCATGTAAATTCGGTAGACATGTAAAATCTCAGTCTATAAGAAAACTGGTCCAGCAGAAAGAAGGTTTTTTTTTTTTCCCTTGAATGCCCTTCTTTTCCTGGATTTCCTTTCAATGCTCTGGCCGAACTCAACAAACAGTTGCACTTGCACGTAACACAGAACGGTGTTGCACTGCTATATTTAACTACAGATTCTTTAAAGATGCTAAACATTGACCTGTGCCTAACACTTCATCAAACAAGAATAAATTAGCGTTAAGGAAAAGCAAATTAATTTGCCTCTAAGAATCTGTTTTGTTAAATGCCCTGGAGAGGTATTAAATTAAGCTTGCTGCAATGCTGAAGCATTTTCTGTTGGCACTCTCCCAACACAGTGCATACAGCTGCATAGCTCCCACTGCCTGCATTGTTTCAGGGTCCCAGGATTTATGTGGCAGGCTTGTTCTTCTTTGCAGGTGCAGGGAGACTGTTTAGATCTTCTTATTCGGTGACGTTGTGATCGGAGCTGTCACGAGAATAGTCCTTCATAACGCTGTAGTACACCGTGGCAGTGTATGGCGCGGGGTTCTCGGCACTCTTCTCTTCGCACTTGCATAACTTCCTAAAGGCAGCCCTGAATTTCTGTGACATGAGGTTGTAGATGATGGGGTTGATGGCACTGTTCAGGTAGATGCACATGCGGCAGAAGAGAAGGAACCAGATGTTCAGGTATGGAGGGTCCATGAAGGAGTTCACCACCACCAGTGTGCGATAAGGCATCCACAGAAGGGCGAAGAGGACCACCACGACAGCCAGCATTTTGGTCACCTTGCCAGTGGGGATATGCAAAAAGAGAAATAGTCAGATGATGCTAAATCTCCAGCAGAGCTTTCCCACCTGGAGAAATGGTGCAGACAGCTAGTTCAGTCTACATATCTCTCTTTAAGCATCTAAAATAGGCATACAAACCATGGGGCTATTCCTCTCTGAATCCATTTTGTTCATGAAACAATCTTGCATAAATAAACCCCTTAAATGACAGGTTTTCACCTACCATTGAAGAGCCTTTAGAGCTCTTTAGGGCAAGCATCCACCAGCCTGGAAATGGGCTGGGATAATAATGGGAATTTCTGTACCACAAAGCAAATTTGAAAATTGCACATAATCAATGGGGAAACTAACTTGTGCAAAAGTGGGGTCCTAACTTTTGGGGGTGCCATGGGGTATATCTCAACTCCCTGCCTAGGATCTTCTGCTTTCCTACGCCAGCTATGCTGTTCCCAGGGATAGGCTCCTGGTACAAAGCAGCACTGAGAGCAGAGGAGACTGCCTGGAGTTTTACACAAATTCCTACCTGTGCTGATATGGGAGTTACTTAGCTAATTGGTATGGGTTATTTTAATTTGCAGCAGACTAGGGAAGTGCTACATTAACGTATTAGGAACAAGAAGACATTGAGAATTCAGAAGTGAGCAGTAATTGCCCTCAGCTTGACTCAAGCTTGTTGAAGAAAATGGGGTTTTGTCTGAAACTCCAGTGATCCTAATAATTTCGACAGATATTTCTGGTAGGTGACAATCATCCTCCAGCAAATACTTACAGAACACACACGTCCCCGAGGAGGAAAGTATGAGTAAACACTGATGCTGCATGCATATTAAGGCAGTGGCATTTCAAACGTCAGAAAGGGAGTTGTGCAATGACTCCAGTTCTTGATATGGAAATAAGCACTTAGATCACGTTCACAGTCTCTCAGTTTTTCTTGGAGTGCTTTTTTACTTAGTCACAAGCAACTGTGCTTTCCTGTAATGCTTTGAGTAGAAATTGGGGGTAGTTGGTAGTGGCAACAAAAATTTCCCTACAAGAAAGGGACTATTGTCAAGCTGAGGCCAAAATAGAAGTGATTTGCTGTGTGTGGTTTAATGGGAACACGAGGACACTTCCCAGAATAAGATCTTGCAGTGACTTGGTGAGTGCTGAGGCTGTTGCTAAGACTGCAGCATGTTTGCTGCCGCCGTTTGTTGCCTTTTGGGAAAGATATGAGAGATTGTACTAGATGCGTCAGTAAAAGGTAGCTTCAGAGCTTTTCAATGCCTTTTACAAGGGCTGGCTGGATGCAAAAGAGTGAGAGCCATCTCACAAGCTTTTGGTTTCAAGCCACCCTATCTAGCGTGCAACTGCTAGGGTGATAATCTGATTTATAGAAATACTCCTGAACAGATAGGCTGAGAGTGGACAGCAGCCACTTGGCATACTGTTGACCATGGTCAAAATGTCTACGTACCAGCACGGTTGTAGCCACTGGCTACCGCTGAGGCTGGCAGGGCAATCCCGGCTCAACCACCCCTTGCCAAGGGAAGGAGCATCCTGACAGCAGTGATGAGACTGTATTGCTGTGGTCTGCACTGCAAGACCTGGGAACAGAGAGCTCCCGATACCAGATCAGCCCAGAAAGGCCCAGATTTTGCTTCAACACTGTATGCCACATGAGCAGTGCATATGCATGGGACCTGCATTTTCTACTTCTCTATGTATCTTATAGCAAATAGACACGGCAGCGATGGAGCATTCAGCCACACTGCTGCCTTCCACAGACCCCCTTCTCAGGTTTGCGGAGAGAATTGCTTTTGCCATATTTTTGATGCATCTGAGGTTTATTTCCCGAGAACCTGAATGAAGTTGATCAGAACAAAACTGTGCTACTAGCTGAACCCTACAGCAAAATGCAACCAACTCCTCAGCTTAAGTGATCCTAAGTACAATTTCAGTCCCAATTTAATTCCCCTTTACTAAGCAGTTTATTCCTCCTGGGAGATGAGGGCAGGCTCTGTGCTTTTCCATCCCATGCAGAGACTGAACACATCCCAGTCCTGCCTGGAAGGGTCCATGTTAAAGGGCTGTCTTGGGGGTAAGGTTGGTGGGAGTCTTTCCATCAACTTCAGCAGTCCTAGGCAGCAGGATTGCTGCAAAATATGTCCTGGGAAAGTGAAATACCACACCTCTGCAGGTCCTCACTCAGACACAGACACCCCTTACTCAGCAGTTGTCTCAGCTCCCGAGATGCAAAGTTCTCCCCACAGGGCTGGGGAGAATAAATCCCTGAATTTTTATACACTTAGCTCTGCTCTCTGGCAGGTGTCCCTTCTGGCCGGGAGGCTTCTGTATGGCCCAAATGTCTCCTTTAAAGCTAACAGTTTAATACTGCTCATGTGCTTTCTCCTGAGACTGAAACGTCTTTGGCTTTTTGACTGTTGTAACTCGCTGCCTTGTTTTACTGTTCAGAAACCCACGATTTTTGTGAAGACTGATCTGAACTCTGCACCAGAGTGACAGCACCAGGGGGAGCGTATCCTAATAAGGCTGAAAAGTAAGCTCATTCCGGTCCTTTCTGAGACCAAAAGAAATGTAGTCTGGAAAAGAACCAGTGATTCATCTGCTTTTTAGCCATAACTGCCCCTGCTTTTTGGCTGGTTGTTATGGAAATGCTGGCAGTGCCAGCGAGCACTCGCCCAGTTCCCGTCCAAGCAAGCTCCCAACACCTCCCTCCAGACCGCAGAAGACCACAAAGTGCTGTCACCCAAAGAACACGTCCTGCTACGCRTCCTACAGCCCTGCGAAAAGCTGTCTTTGTCCTGGGAAGGGAAACCGGCTGGAAACAGCACCATGAGGATTTATTACCTCCGTCTCACTGAATGCCTTCAGTGCTCCCCGAGGACGCTGCATCCAGACCACAAGCTGGGACAGGCAGCCCTGCCCTGAGCTTGCTGTAAGATTGAAATTTGCCTTTTAAAGCCAACCGTCTGTACCAACTGTGTTCTCCTGGGTGCAACGTTAGCAAAGTTGTGTCAACACAGGATGTCTCCTCTGGATAAAACCTAATGGTCTATCCCAAACTCACTCTCTCATCTCCATCGTGGGGAAAGAAATCTCCAGCGTTGTCTGCATGCATGGCTGAAACCTGTCTCCATGCCTTTCCTCACTCTACCTTGCTGAGGCGAGTAACTATAGCACACCTGAGGTGCTCTGAACTTACTTCTGTTGCTCATGTGAAAAATGAACCTAATCAGCACTGAGGAGAGTTTGGGACATTTATCCCTAACCGGAGTAGTCCTGAATTATGGCCCCAAAAAACTGGCTGCACCCAAAAAAGCCAGAGCTTTGCTGTAGCCTCAAAGCATCCCTCAGGGAAGCACCAGCTCAGGGACAACAATTTTTCCGACAAGTGTTTTGCAACAACTCTGTTGTACATAGTGTGTGCACACACAGCTGTAAAGGAGCTATGGATAGAAGCAAGACAATGGTTTGTAGACAGAAGGGGATGTTTTACTAGAACAGTTGATATTTAGCTGAAAACCACTTTTGAGCACGTAAGCCAGTGTTATTGCTGGATGGCCAAGGATATCTGCTGTACAGACCCTGGACTACATCCTGGGTTCCTATGCCAAAGCTAAGGGGCAGCTCATCTTCCACCTCCATGGTCAAGCCTGGTGTAACTCCTAGAGCAAACCCACTGTGAGCATCCTTCTCGCTCCACACAAGATGATCGGCATCTTGCATCCCTGCACAGCCCTTCCAACCCATCCCCTCTCGCAGCACTGTGTCTAGCCTCTGTCCCTGTCCTGGAGGCCACAGACGCTTCTCCCCAGCCAGTGTCACCCCTCCTTGTCCAGGCACCATCATCCTGAGTTGTAGCATCCTTTTTCAGGAATCCCACTCCCTCTAGTGGTCCCTCTCTGGCAGGTGAAATACGTGCTTGGAGGTGGCTGGTGTTTGCATCTGTGGTCCTTTTTTCTATAGGTGATAAATACAGCAAAACTCACGCCTTGCATTGTCCTGCTTTGGACTTCTCTGTTTTAGAGGCACCAGTGAGGGAACAGCAGCATCTTCATACTCTGAAAAGCAAGCCGTGCAGCGCTGGGGCTGCGTAGAGGCACATCCACAGCAAAACACCCCCAGCCATCCAGGCTCTTTAAAGTCAAGGGAGAAAAATGGGCACCTCTGGGGTAGCCCCTTTTGGACATCTCTCAGGCGACTCTGGGCATGGTGCCTGGAAGAGCCAGTTCCCCTATAAAGAGAGGCCAGAGGCAGAGTGCCGACATGGGCGCCTGTACCCTGGTCAGAGGGACCACCTGAGCTACACACACCCAATGCCCATCCTCCTGCCCCGCTCTGCTCTCCAGGCCAACAGATCCTCCAGGAGCCAAACCGCCCTCTCACACCACTGGTCTGTGATGGGAATCTGGCAGATGCTTGTGCACCATCACCCCAAGAAACTCAAAGGGGTTTGCGAGGTTGGAGTCCCGCTTCGTCGCATCACTGGGATGCAACCTGCTGTCTGCAGGGTCCTGTGAAGCTCTCGCTGCACATGTGAAGCCTGTCAGGCAGCAACACTATTGCTGTTTTGGACCAAACTTGCAACTGTGATTTCTAATGGTGTCTTTAGTCATTTAGTCTACATGGCAATTGCATTTTAAAGAAGCTGCACCCTCACTTCAATCTTCCCCACTGGTAGCACATGCATCACTTTCACAGCCTCCTCATCACCCTGTCAGATTGGAGACCAGCAGCATTTCTTATTAGAGCAGTTTCCAATGCTGTGTCCTCACTTCTGATGCTCAGGACAAGACCCTTTACCAAGGGCTCCCATGGAAATTCCTGATGACATCTTCAAGGGCTGTGAGCACTTCTCAGGAGAGTGTGAGAGGTCGATGGCATTACCTGTCAGGCTGCCCTTTCCTTTCCACCCTAGCCACGGGTGATTAATGAGCAAGGAAACGTGCTTATGAGCTCCTCAGCCAGCATCAGCTATTGCAAAGCAGTGTCCGGTGGGCCGAGTTGAGACTCATCTGTGTTTCTTCTTTCTGCAAGTTTCCTCTGGTTTTGAGGGCAGTGATGCCATGGCTATCAGAAAATTGGAGAGGAAACCTTTCTTCTGGTGAAGACAACACAGGACACCAGTGTCCAGGCTGCTCCCTTTTAGGGCTCATACCTGCCCATTGCACGGGGGCTTTTTGCTGTTGTTTTCCTTGGACGTGAACCTTGCCTGGTCCCTTCTGTGCCTCTTTCCCGCCTTTGATAAAGCCAAGTTGGTGGGGTGTCCCGTGGTGCTGGGGGTGCTATGGGGGCCATAGYCCCCCTGGACTTTGCCCTGCCCCTTCACATGGGCACATGCACCTCTGTCTCCATCACCCACACGTCCCACTGTGGGGCCCCACTGGCCATGCGAATGTTCTCCTCTGCGCTCACTTTTAAGCCCCTTCTCCTATCCAGCATCTCCATCTGCCAGCTCTGCTGGCATGAACAGATTCAGCTACCTTCTTTCTCACATTAAAATCCCTTTCTTAATGATCTGCCCATTCCCCAGCACCCAGCCCACGCTTCCCCTCTGCTCTGCCCCCACTGCCCCTCTGGGGTCCTGCATGCTGCGGCATCTCCCTGAAAATATCATTCCTGTGGCCCTGGTTGCCCCTGCTCAGGGAGACAAATTAAAGGCAGAATCCAGTGATGACCCCTTGGGGTCTCTGGAGGCCTCTTTCCTCCCTGGGTGGTTATGTTGTTGGTTTTTCCCTCATAACTAGATGCAGAATCATGACTCACTGCAGCTTCTGCTCCTCAATCTATTGCACCGCCAGCAAAAACCTCTGGCTGGATTTCAGTGCTAAGGTAGATGCTCTGACAGGACCTGGGTTTGTTATGCTCAAAGCACTCCTGCACGCACTGCCTGAAACTCTCATCAGAATAGCTGTGTGGTTTTACTTGGCTTTGGTGCACAGATAACTTATTTCTACAACGAGCGTCCAGCAGATCAACCCCTCAGCAATGAATCAAATAGTTAAAGTTGAACGCCCAGTTCCTGGTTTTTCCCCCTCTGATTTTTATGGACAGTCATATAAATTTCCCTCTGATTATATATAAAATGAAGCAATCACGTCCTATGCCATATCCAACTTGTGAAAGATGTTTATGGAAAAACCTGGATTGCAGCCACCTCTGGGGTGCAGCACTGCATCCATTTGACAGCCACCAACCCATGTGTCAGCCACCTAGCCCACATGCCATCGGTGGCAGAGGTGGGGTTTCTTCCTCCATCACTCTCAACACAGCCTGCTTTGAAGAGCTGCTGGTGTGAAATCAGAAGGAAGCATTCAACAAAACATTGCTGGAAGTCCTGGGAAACTGCTTTACAGTTTAAAAACTCGGTGCCGTCTTTATTCCTAATGATGCCAGCTCTGCAATGTCAGGCCAGCCAGGGGAAGTCTTTCCATGCTAAGATATTTCAGGAGGTAATGACGATCTCAAGAAAACCCCTGGTATAACAGAAAAGAGAGCACAAGATGTTTCCAGGAGCTGGAGCGCCCATCATCCAGCCCCATCAGGACTAATGGCCTCAGCCACTCGTCCTAATGATGCTGGAGCACGCTGTGTGCAGCATGGCCACTCCATGGCACAGCGCTGTGGGGGGAGCRGCACAGCCCCTGCAGTGGCTGCTCTGGAAGGAGAGGTCCATCGACCTGCACCTTTAGGTACTGCCTTGCAGTATCTAGAGACCTCGCTGCCAAACACTCTGCCCGAGGCTCCCGCAGCAGCCAGTGAYCCTGGGAGAGCGGGAAAGTACTTTTGCAGAAGTCAGGACTTGCTTTAAATCTTTCTGTGCTGCAGCAAAAGRGAGAAAAAGGTGAACTGGAAAAACTTAGAAGTTCATGAAGAAATAGACGTTCTCTGGGCTGCTCGCTTCCCCTCTGCGACTCTGAGTCGTTTCTCCTGGGGAATGGAGGTTCCTGTGCAAGTCAGGCAATGAGCTACTGAGTTAGAAACATGAATACTTTAGGACAGGCTGAAGCCTATTTCAGGCTGTCTGGAAATCACAACAGAACTGGTGATTTCAGTGATTTAAGCCGGACTCCCAGATTCAGCCCTTTCCTTTAAAACAGCCCATGTCTCTGCATGTGCGAAGTTTGAAACTGGAACGGGATGGTCTCCTGCAAACAGCCAGCTAGGAGGCAACAGAGTCCCATGTCCAGATGCTAACCCATCCAAGGAGATGAGGCAAGAAACAGTAATTGTCCATGTGGAGACAGAGAAAGAGGAGGAACGAGGGCAGGAGGTGGGAGGAGAAGGAGCTGGGGAGCGAGCAGGCAGCTGAATGACAGAGGAGTCACCAAGAGGGAAGACACACCACTGTGACACCAAGGCACCTTCCCCAGCTGCAGGGACTGGGGGGCTGCAGCCGAGGCTGGGCTCACAGGGCAGGGGGTCRTGCCAGCTCTCCCTTCCCTGTGCTCCCCTAAATCTGAGGTCGTCTGCCCAGGACCCTGCCTGGGAGGCGAGTCCCGCTGGCGTAATGTGACCCAACACTCCCCTTCTCGGGGAGGCAATCAGTAATTAATTATCCAGCAAACACCCCTACACTCCTGCCTTTCCCAAGTGATGCTGGAGCCCTGTCCTGCTCCACTGAGCTCAGCCAAAGCAGGGGGAGCCCATCTGTGCTGCCCAGACCCCAGCTGGGCTTGGGGGGGACCCTCCGTGCAGCAAACCGACTCACCCAGCTCCCCCTACAAAGGGAAGCAAAATATTGGGGCACCCCCATCCCCTGCCAGAATGCCCCTCAAAGCACTGAGCCCCTGACAGCGCTGCCTGCAGCCCAGCATGCCCCAGCCCGGCGGGGAGCCCCTACCTGCTTGCGGGAGCTCAGGGCCCCCTTGTTGCCCCGGCAGGAGAGCTTGAGGGAGCCGCCCTGGTGCGTGGAGCCCAGGCAGGAGTGCTGAGGGGTGGCGGGCAGGGGGCTCATGAAGAGGATGCGGGCAATGAGGCCATAGAGGACAGTTGCCAGCCCCAACGGGATGACGTAGAAGACAGCRAAATCCAAGAAGTAAATGGGCATGTAAAGGCTTCTGGAGACCCGGTAGCCACAGCTGACCTGTGCCCCATCCGAGAAGGTGACCTGGGTTGTGTCCACCAGGAAGAACCACATAAGGCAATAGAGGGAGGTGAAGAGCCACAGCGAGGAGATGATGCGCTTGGCACGGGACACGGTGCACAGGAGCTGCGCTTTGATGGCATGGCAGATCGCGATGTAGCGCTCCACCGTGAAGGCGGTGATGGACCAGGCGGAGATGTTGATGCCCAAGTACTGCAAATAGGTGATGCAGAGGCAGCCAGCGTAGCCGTACACCCAAGAAGCCACCACTTCCGAGATGTTGGGCAGCCCGGCCGCCAGCAGCACAATGAGGTCGGCCACTGCCAGGCTCACCAGGTAGCAGTTGGTGGGGGTCACCATGTGCTTGGTGCGCAGCACCACCAGCACCACCATCACGTTGCCCGCGATGCCCACCCCGCAGATGAGCAGCACCAGCAGGATGGTGACCACCTGCAGCTCCAGGGGCTGCCGGGGCATCCTGCCCAGGGTCTGGTTGCCGCTGCCGTCCAGCGCGGCTCCCGGGCTGGCCGAGCCGTTCTCCATCGGCCCCCAAAGCCTTGCCCTGCGGAGCTCCGTGCACCCTGCGGCGGGGAGAGCGGGGAACCGGGAGCCGGGAGCCGGGAGCCGCGCCGCTGCCCCCCGCGCCCCCTCCCCGCCTTCCTGCCCGCCCCGGCTCCTCCCTCCCCTTTTTTTTCCACGATTCACCCCAAGTCTTGCAGCCGCCCGGCTCCTTGCACCCACCTCCCCTGCAAACTCCCCCGCCGAGCCTCCGCCGGGAGGGGCGGGGAGCGGCCAGGACCACCCCAGTTCCCGGGACCCCGGGGGCTTCCAGGACCCCAAAGCCCCGGGAGCCACGCGGGACCGCCTAGGACCCCCAGCTCCCGGGACCCTCCAGAACCTCCCCCAGCCGCCGGGACCCCCGGGAACCACCAGGACCTCCCCAGGGCCGCCTGCGACCCCCCAGGTCTATCCCAGCCCCCGGGACCCCCCATCCTCCTCCCGCCCGCATCCCCCACCTGCGCCCGCCGGGTCCTAGCGCACCRCTGAGCCGAAGAGGAGGAAGAGGAGGAAGAAGCCCAGGCAGGGAATGGGGGTGGCAGGTTGGAGATCCCGGGGGCRGAGAGGCACAGGGGCTGAGAGCACCCCAGCAATGAGTGGGTCCACTCCRGGACCTGTGGGTGCCTTGTGTGCCCAGCCGAGCCACAGGCTGCACTGTGCCCCCCGGGCAAGGAGAGCTGAGGATGAGAGGTACTTCATTCCTCATCCTCAGGAGGATGGGACCAGGGCRATGCCATGGAGAACCATGGCCTTTCCCGTTTCCCTTGGGCTGGGGCAGAGGAGCCCCTTCTCTGGGGGTYATTAAACACAAGGTAGCGACCTCCTCACGTCATCTTTCCTACAGCCACCCCTGTCCCAAACAAGCACATTGGTGTCACTCCCTTGGGGAAAGGTTTACCCAGTCCTGGGCTGGGAGATCCCATATCTCCCTGACGGTCAGCAGTGGCCAGAATTTGTTGCCAGCTCCGTGCTTGCTCCTGATGTATCCACAGCCTGTCAGAAAATGCATTTTCAAATTGAAAGAGCAATTGTGTTTGCAGAGATAAAGTGCTAAGGGTCCCCTAACCTATGGAGCGGAGGAAAGGACAAGGGGAAAGCTTGCTTTTTTATTAGATTTGATTTCAATTAGAGGTAGAGGCATCCCATTAATCCCAGACACTGAGGCGCATATCCAAAATGTGAAGGATCATCCTGATGCCAGGTGGTTCAAGTCCAGGGTTTCACAGGCAAATTTATAAGCCTGGGCTGTACAAACCTGGGTGGATAAAATGCCTTTTGCCTTAGCCCAGGGAGCAGCAGTCTGTCCCCAGACTCTGGCTTGCTGTAACAAATAATATTTTCCCCTTTTCTCTGGGAAACCTTATGCCTCCATTTGGCTCCACAGAGGACAATCCCTGTAGTTTTTCACTCCCTCCTGTGATATTTCATTCACCTTTGGGTCAGTTATAAAGGACAAATATTCTCTTTTCTTTYCATTTGCTTTCCTTAGGGCTCCGCAGACAGCCTGCACCAGGGCCTGCCCGTGCCCCGGCCAGCCTCACACCTCTGCCCTATGGCCCCGGGCTGGGGAGGCACGACAGGTCTCCTCCCTGCCCTTGGAGACCTCCCCAGGCTGCACTTTGCTCTAACTTTCCCCCTTTTTTTAAATAAATGCACTTTAAAATCCCCCTAGAAATTACATCTGATTAATGATACTATTTAGGCTTTATTCACCTACTGAGTTGGCAGTCACCTCTTCAGGAGCCAGGCAATGCCCCGTTTAGTCATCCCGAAAGCCCAAATTCCCCTGCTTGTCTCTCTGCGTCATCCTGCAGCCTCTCACCAGGAGCCTGCCACCTGAGCCCTCGCACTCACAGCTGTTCCAGCACGCGTTACAGGAATACCCATCACCTACCGCCGCGTAAGGACCAGTCTGACGGCGTCCATCACATCTCCATTTTGTGAGGCTCAGGGAGCTGTCAGGCAAAAGGCACTACTACAATTATCCGTAATAATCAACATCGCTGTCCTCTGGTAAGAACACAGCCTGGTTATTATGGGTGCAGCATCCTGGTTGCTTTATCCTGTGTCATTAGCAGAGCTGCAATACATTATCGCTCTCTGAACTTGCCCCCTGGTCCCACTGTCGCTCCCATCTGCCTTGGCCCTTCTCCAAGCTGAAAAAATACCCTATTCCTGCATATTGCTCATTGTGGTCGGCACACAGTTGTTTCAACAGACAGTAATCTGTCAGCGCTGGCAGCTCCCTGTGCTGTGCTGGCCGTGATGGATACTGTCAGGAAACACCCGGGTCTGAGGACTGTGGTGGTCAGAAACCAGCCTCAGCTACTGCATGGCACTTGGAGTTAGTTGTGAAGCAGCACATAACAGGAGATAAATGAGTAATGACAAGATTTAATCTTATTACATGTGCTTGTGGGAAGGATGGGGAATGTGGGCATGTGTATTTGCTCACATAATTCACGGGTTTGCATACTCCACTGCTCTGGAGTGACCCTAACACAGACAGGCTTCCAGCAGTTCGTCAGGCTGCTGCTGTACCATAGTGATGCTGGGGGTCCTCTGGATGCAGACTGTGGCAGAGACAGCTGAGGCCTCAGAAATACAATCATTAGTGCCTGCTTTTCATGAGTTTATGGAAAACAATATTTATTTCAAATGGGGGGAAAGCGGGTATCTTTCCCCAAATATCTGCCCTTCCTCTCCTATTTCCCTTCCTCCTGCCTCTTTACAGAGGATTTGGGATTCTCTATCCTGTAAATCCTGTCCTCCAACAAGTGGATGGACTGGCTGGGAGCTGGAGGTGTTCACAGCATCTCCCTGAAGGAGAAGACCCCCCCTGCCCGGGATACGGCCATACCTTGGCTGAAGCCACCCTGCTCTGCAGGAGCGCAGTCTGACACTCCTGCTTGGGTTTGTGCCCAACAGGACGCTCTGCTTCCAAGCACAATTTCACCATGATAAAAGCTCCCACAGGTTTTTAGAAAGACACTGAAAGAGGTACAGAGAAATGCCTCCCAAGCACCAAAAGATGAGTCCTTGCACCTAATAAATTCAGCTCTGAGGGGACGGGCACTTGCAGGACAGCCACATCCTTGGCTCTCTCTGCTTTTCATCGGGATTGGAGACCTTTCAATCCCTTGAGATCTCTCAGCTGAGCAGGAGCAGAGCTGAAAATGAGACCCAGCTTGCAACTTAGCCTCCTGCTTAAACCATGAGATGATGTTTCCCCTTTCCTCACCTTTATTTGATGTGTCGAGGCGCTAGACATGGCATTCAGCGCATCACGTGGCYGCGCAGCCCTGTGGAGCCCCAAATCTGATACGTGTCGATTAACAATTCTCCTAAAAGCCCTTTGCTGCGAGTTGTGCCAAGCGGTGGAGCAGCTGTTCCAGACGGGCAAAAACCTTATTCCTGGCACATCCCCGACTCCAAACCACGGGTGGGCGAGCTGCCGGCGTAGTGGCACTGCGCGTGGGAGGGGAGAAGGCACAAACCCTGCGTAAACGTCCTGAGGGGGAACTTGGGGTTCATCTGCTTCCTCAAACTTATTCCAGGAATTGGCTTTGTGGGATCAGGAAACAAAAATAAAACAAACTCTCACAGAGACTGAAGAAAGTTTTTGTTTTGGTTCAAACCCGGAACATTGTGTAGGATCGTTGCAGATAATTATTTCCCTCGACGCTTTGCTTTGTGGCACTGACAATTCAGTAGTTATTAGCACAGTGGTAACAGCGGCATTAAATCACCTGGCTGAAGCAGCTCCTCCTGCCCAAGTCCCTGCGCTAATCTGTGTGTCCATCGCAAGGCTGGGGCTGAGGGGGGCTGCCTATGCCCAACGCGCACCCCTGGGTGAGAGCTCCTCACATTGTCAAAATGGTCAGGTTTGCTGTGAAGACTGATTAACATTTCCCATTATAGACTCCTTCAATAGCTATAACATTCAGGACGTGACTGAGGCATGTATTTAAGATGAGGCCAACCAGCTGAGAGTAAAGATATCTCAAGCTAATTTTTTCAGCACTTCTATAAAATATTTTCTCAAATCCAAATATTTTGGTCTCTAGAGACATTGATTCTTTTAACTAACATTTCACTTTAGGTTCTTTTAACGTACTTCTGTGTTTCCTTCTCCACTAGCATTGCCTTGAGCTGCCATCACCCACTGCCTGAAACGTCAGGAAGAAGAGCTCTTAATTTTCCTGGGAGCTCCCAAATGGGAATGGCCATGTCCCTGGGCTCTGGCTGTGGTGGGGCTGTTTCTGGGAAGGGGTGGCTGTGTGGCTGGGTTAGCAGCACTGCGCCCGGGCTGGCTGCTCGGGAAGTTCAGTGCCAGCTTCAGTATCTCCCCGTACTCCTCATGCAGCTCATCCCTCTCACTCAGCCTCGCTGGGCAGCTCATTCAGTCCTATGAAGAGAGAAAAGACCCCCGAGGCTCAGCATATTTAATAAACAACGCTGGGAGAAAGTGATCCTCTTACCCAAATCTGTGAGAAACACCTCTCTGTTCTCTGGTGCTTCATAACCTACAAATATTAAACCCATAAAACTTCTGCTGTTAGAGCTGAGGCACAGAGGCTGCATCCGCACGGTGCTGGTGAACGTGGAGAAGCTGAATCACAGAAGCCACAAGTGGTTTGGGGGGGCTGGGTTACAGGATTTGGGGCCCTGGGGAACTGCCAAATTTTGAATTGTGAGCGATCGTGGGGAAGTGTTTCCCACCTCTGCACCCCTGCAGCTCAGCATGGAACGGGCAGGAAGGTGCTCAGCGGCTCAGCAGAGCAACCTGAGGGCTGACAAGTGCTATTAGAGATGGGGTATGAGTCAGTCTGTTAAAAGCAGCATTATTGCTCACTCAGAAAGACAAAGGAGGGAGAAGTTCTGACAAAATTGCCTTCACCTGTTCCAGAGTTACAGCCTAGAAGCAAATTGCTTTGGGGCTTTATGGGTTAATGCCCTCAGAGATCAAACCCAAGCAAAAAGGCAGCTGTCAAGGAATTAAAAAGATGCAAAATCGACCTGGGTATGTGCTACACACACATAAAAATGAACTAGCTGGTTGTTTTCTAATGATTCTTGTGAGCAGGGAACCATCCCCAGAAGGGATGCAGCTCCTGGAGAGCCTCACAGGGACCAGCTCATGGACCTGGGCTGCATCACATCTGTGTGGAAGGGAACAGCATATGGTCACTATAGAAAACCTTACGGATGAAGAGAAGGCTGAGGGAATGAAAAGTGATGAAGAGGAAGGTGGTGATACAGATTTCTGTGGGTGAAAACCAATTCAGACTTGAAGACAACGAAGAATATCTTTAGGTTCTTAGATCCAGGAATGGGGCAGGCAGCATCTCCCACGGGGGCAGCAGGTGCCTGATGGATGGATGGGAAAACCTGCCTGGTGGTGCCAGGCTTAAGGAGCTCCTTCCATTTACTGTAGCACCAAGCTCCAGGCAATGCTGTCACGGGGAAAGGATATTTCCCCAGCCCCAAATGAGGACAGGGATGGTTTGTTATTTCCAGGCTCAGTGAGCACAGGCAGCTCTGCGGGTCGTCTCAGGATCCTCCCTTCCCTGCCTGGCCAGCAGAGTTGCCTTCTGGCTTTTGGGTAGTTTTCTTTCTGGTTTCTATAATCTCTTCTAAAGATATGTTGTTAAATCTGTGATATACCAGGTCTTGGAAATGCCTTTGGGGCACAGAGGAACTTGGTGATTTTTCTTCAGCTAATAAGTATAATTTGAGCTTTTAAAGAAAGCAAAGTGAAGCCACTTTCACAAACTGGGGGAAAAAAAAATCCCTTCTCCCCTCCCCTGCTTCCCTGCTGTGTTCAGAGCCTGAATCCTCAAGGAAATAGCTGCTCACTGCACAGAGATTAGCAAACAGATGAAAACAGATATCACAAGCTCTGGTGTAAAAACCTGAATTTCTGAAGCAGGGAGCTGCTGTCAGGGTAAATTGTCCCACTGGTGGCACAGGCGATGGGGAGCAGACTTCAGGAGGTGTCCTTCTGCCAACTAGGCTTTACCTTGCTGAAGAATAAAAAGGCAAGAATTTTTAATACAATAATAGGTGATATTTGCTGATCTTTCCCCAGAAATATATCAGCACACAGTCATTGCAAAACCAGATTCATCCCCTGGTGAAGGAAGGAGGTAGCCTGCTACCCCTCAGAGCCTTCTCTTGGCCAGCATTGCACAGTTGGCTTTTATTCAAAATATTGCACAGATGGACCAATGCAGCAGTTGTTTGCGGATGCAGGAGAGCATGAGGAGGTCAGCTTTAGGTTGCAGGGGTAACTTTTTAATAACAAAGGAGAAATTAGGCTGCTCTTCTTTGGAGCTGTATGTAAGTGTGATGGATGTTGCCTCCCTGTGCCACAGGCTCAGTCCCCCATGTTCATCAGCTGCCTCGTACAGCCAGAAGCATCCCAAATTAAGTCATCGCTTCTGAGTACACCTTATTTGTGAACTGTCCCTATTAACATTTTAATAGGTACATCCTTCAGACTCTCTTCCAAGTAGCTCCTGGAAGGGCTCTTCCATATGCAGTCTGAATAGTAAAAAAAATCACTCCGCAGTAATATGCATTGGACTGATTTGATAAGTGCAATGAACCAAACTGCTGGGGATTTATGCAGCTCTGGAGAGAGTAACGGTGTGGGAAAGGATGCTTTGTGGAGCTCTCGGGGCACCGCTTCCCCTCACTCTTAAACCCCCATTGCTGCAGGCGTTTGGCTTGAGCGAAGCCGAGCAAGCGCGGCACAGTGTGTCTTTACAAAGCCTGTGAAAACAAACGTTGTCATCCTGCGTGCCAAGGGATTCCCTGCCCTGCCCCGTGTCACCAGCAGCGCGGGCTCCGGGCTGGCTGCGGGCGCCTGGAGGCGATTCAGCCATGGGAGAAGGAGCCCAAAGTGCCCCTTCCCCTCCCGCTGAGCCCAGCACCCATGGCATCACCTGCACACCCCRTGGCCCCTCCAGGGCTCGAGGCATCGCCCCCAGCATCGAGTCAGGGTTCACAACTCTTGCTGCCACCAGTAAGCTCTGCTGCCCCCTCCAGTGTGCCCAATCCACCAGGAATTCTGCCTGGAAGAGCAAAAAGCCAGAGGAGCAGGTGGAGGCATTGGCTTTCAGGGCAGCACAATGAAGGGGAAGCCCCGAGAATTCCATTTTTTCCCGGATCTCCCACTCAGCATGGAAATCGATGGCTGTAAGAGGAAACTGTGATTTGGGTAACCAAAGCTGAGCTTTTGCCAAAACCAGCAAGGCTTGAAGCTGTGATGAGCGTGAAAAATGACACATCTTCCTTTTGGGCACCGGCTGTGTCACATCCAACCTGAATCACCCACCCCAGTGCTCATCCCGAGGAAAACTCATGGGGTGGGATACACCTGGGGCAGGGACAGAAATAGGCAGTTCCCAAAAACAGTAATCAGGGTGGATGAGGTGCTGGAGGGGTATCCTGCGGGGATAATAGCAGCGATAACGCTGAGGGGAGACAAAAGCACTGCATGCAATATTATGAAAGRAGAAAAATCTGGCAGAATAATTAGGCTATAATTACGGGTTGTTTCATACTCTGTGACATCTAAATGTCAACCCGCTAACGCTGTAACAACAAGCACTTGGTACAGCACCGTGCTGCACGCCTGATGAGCGCAGCCCTGGGAGAGGCACAGCAGCCTTTAGCTCTGCTCCCGCTCCCCTTCCACCCGGCGCGCAGAGCCACGACGTGCATCAGGAGACACGAGGCCGCCCTCGCTTGGCATCCAGGTCCAGAGGGTCACACCGTGACTGGGGGCTCACACCGAGCAGTGTGCCCTTCGCCTTTCCCAGCAGAAATGCCTGGGCAATGACAGTACATCCACCGTGGGGGTGGCAAAATGCTCTGAGTCCTTAGCGCCAATGCAAATATCCAGGAACCCACTTGAACTGGTGTTCATAAAGTTCTCCATCACTGAACTCCATCACTGTTCTCCATCACTGAACTCCATCACTGCACCCTGCCTAACTCTAGGGCATGAAAGTGCAGGAAAACGTCTGGCTGAAGCTCACCTCTCTGGTCCTGCTGTCGCAGATGCTCCCCCCAAACAAGCGTCTCTAATCTGCCTGCCTTCACRCCTCGGTGCTGCATGGATCATGCTTTACCCACTAATTCTGCCAACATGGTTAGTTCCAAAGCACAGCAGGTGAAATTACAGCAGCTCTTGCTGCTAGGCAGCCTCCTCCACCCAATTAGTAGTTTCAAAGAGTTTCAGCTGATTGTGGAATTTGATAATTTTTCTATTTTTCCTGCGGGCACTGCTCATCGCAGTGTCCAGCCAGAGGAAAAAGCTCTCCCCACCCTGAGATGAATTTGTTTTAATGCCAGAGAAAGCTCCTTCCTCTCGTCAGCCTGTTGGGAGCACCGTGCTCAGTTCCCACCAAGCCCAGGACCTCACGTGCAACATCAGCTGCTCCTGAGAGAACAAAACCCAAGCTGGTTTTAGGCACCTTTTTTTTTAGGATAGGGCTAGATGGACCAAAGTTCCCCCCACCCCACACATCCACCTAACTGGGGTTGTAAACATGGCGTTGCCGATGCCCTGGCAGCGCAGACCACGAAGCATTGGGCACATGGAGCAATTTTTTCTCTCCCCTGGTAAAAGGAAAAGGTGACTCAGCCCAGCCCAGCCAAGCCCTCGGCTACGACCTGCTCCTTCCTGTAATTCGCAGAGTTCCCGCTTTATTGTCTGAACAGCCACGGCATATTTCCAACTAATGCAAGAGGAAACTTTCAGCCTTTGAACTTGGCCATTTCAGTTTCTCAACCTACTTCAGAGGAAAATTTCCTATCCAAGCCATAGATCACCCCCGACTGGTCATACCGCTGTGATTTTTTTTAAATCTCTTGGGAAATAAATTCACAGAATTGGCTTCTCTCCCTTCTCAGATATGAAAGCATCTCCCCAGCTATTTCCAGGTGGGATGAGGAATTACAGAAGGTTTGACTGGAACAGCATATAAATAAGAAATGTGTGAAAGCRTGGTACTTTTTTTCCACCTTATGTTTGCATGTTGAAAACATCTCTCCTGGTGATTTCATTTCCTCGGTTACTCATCTGCAAAGAAACCCAGAACTGCTTCTGCCCCCGTCCTCAGGACGGGCTGCGAAGTGATGGAGGCAAACCTCTGGCTAACTCGATTTCCTCAGCATCGCCTCAATGTGCCACGACATCTCACGTCCCCCGCAAACCATTGGAGTTACTGGCTGAAATCACACGTCTCGGGGCTTCTCTGAGAGCCTGAAGAATGAGCTGGTGGTCAAATCTCCTGTCACCTTCAGAAATCAGTGATGTGCAGAGTCCTGGAAATCAGGGGGCTGAGAAAGGTGTCTGGAGGATGGGCTTCTGTATTGACATCCCGGCTTTTAGCAGTCTTCTGGGATAACCAGCATTGCTTCTTCCTCATTTCCACTCCTTTTCTTGCAGGCTGAAGACCTGTTACAACTGATTTGGAAATTTTCTGTTGCAAAATGTAAGACATTGAGTTCACAGTGAAACCCTGACACAATCTGTATTCAAAAGAGCAAGGACCAGGGAAATTCTCCCTATGAACTGCAAATCTCTCCCCTTCTCTCTGCAACTGTCTCACATCTCCCATTCATTTTGACACATTTCGGTTCCTCCTTGGAAAAAATGTTGGTCTCTACAAAATTCTAGAGATTCGCTCAAAAGAACAAGAACCAGCTGTGGTGCCAGCTCCTGTTCACCTCACGTCTCCTGGCAGTTGCTTCAAGATAATTATCTGGTATCATGTTAGGAGTGATGGAATGCCTGGTCATCAGCTACTGGTCCTGATAGTCCTGGGTCGCATCTGCCAGCCCAGTGCAGATGCCAGACACCGCAGGCATGCAGTGGTCCTGGAGGGTTTATGAATTTGTGCTTTTGGCCCCAAGTCAGGAAACAGTCACTTTTCACCAGTACCGGGCATCAGTTCAGGATAATGTGGTGCTGGCATCTCCTTGCTGCTTCAGATCAGCCTCTGGCAACCTTTGCACTTAGATAGCGGTTTGTTTATCACCTCTTACCTCTGAAGAGAATCTTGTCTCTTTTCCCTACCTCTTGTTTTGGCACCAGCATCTCACAGCCCAGCCAAGGCCCTGGCATAGGCTGTCCTTGCAGGAAAGGCAGGGAAAACCCCCCTCCGAAAGAGGCTTTCCCCCTCACTGACTGTCTTTAAGGCTTTGAGGAATTTCCCCTCATCTCTCCCACCCTTGTCTACAAGGTAAATGCCTTGGGCCGGAGCTGCCCTTGCTGGGTGGCCATGCAGCGCTCGGCACGGTGGAGCTGCCTTCAGATGGGACTTCTCGTGCACAAAGCACTCCCTTAAATAAATGCTAACTCAGTTGTTCCCTGCCTGTGCAGGGCACAGCTTGACGAAGTCTTGAGCTTCCCCATCTCAGCGGTAACCAGAGATGCAGACTCGCGGAGAGCATCGTTACTGAATCACTGCTGGGAGGTTTTGCATATTTCTATGGAAGTTGCAGAGGGGGTGAACCATTCGGGACCATCTCCCGCTGGGCACCAGTGCTGCTGGCAGCACCCTGCAGGTGCGCGGTGCCAGCTGGCCCTGTGCCACCAGCCTGACTGCAACGAGCAGCTCTGGTGACACAAAGAGCAATTTTCTGTGGCCAGCCACAGCATCAGCTTGTGCAAAGCAAGAGATTTCAGCGGTCAAATCAAAGAAATAGAAGATCTTCCCTTCTAGAAGGCTTCGCATCAGCATTTTTTTGCTTTCCTTCTCTGAAGTCATGCTTCATTTGACACTTTTGACCATGGTACAAATCACCAGCACCTCACACCCCAGGAGGAGGCTTCCCAGAGAGAGGGGTGCTCCATGTGTTCACTGATGCCTCCTCAGGTACAGTGCATGGCACTGTGAGCAAGGGCACGAGTCCAGGGCAGAGCACGCACGATGCTATGAAATAGCTTTGATTTGCTTTTATTTATGTTCATTAATATTTCCTTTTCTAAAGTTTGGTGCATGTAATTGTTGCTTCTTCATTGCAATTACAGTGCAAATACTATAGATAAGATAAATGCAATAAAAATGGAATTTGCTTAAAAATCAGGAAATACTTCTGGAGAGAGGCTTTTGTTTGCTTGGTTGTCTGTGCTGGTAGATGCAGATTTGTGGCTATGGATGAGATCTTTCCTAGAGCTGTCTTAGCTGAACAGTTTACACCTGCTCCTCAGTATATTAAGGCCATTCATTCTTGCCTGCCAGCCAGCCAGCCATAAGCAGGAACTTAGCATATATTTTATCTATGAAAAATCCACAAAAATGCACCACAAAACCCCAGGGGAATCAGGGGCTTCAGGGTAGAACCTGTCCCATGTGTGATGGTCTTTCTGTCCCCTGGGCTTATTGCACTGGTGGATGAAAGAGTAATCCATGGGCCTTTCTCTCTTGTAATTAACACTTTTCTCTAGGTAATTAAGAAATCTCAAGCCTTAACAAGTGCAAGGAGGAAAACAGGCAAACAGCCCTGCCTGGTCCACTCCTGTGTGCCCCCAGCAACGAGCCCCACTCCGACGGGAGCCCCAGGGAGAACTGCCAGCTGCAGTTGCAAGTCCCCTCTCTTGCCCAGCCCTCCAGAAACGCCTCCGGTTCCCATGTCCTCGATGGGTTACTGCAGCATCCAGCTCTGTAACAGCAAGCAGCAGGGAAGGGCAACCGTGGATACAGCGGGCTGCTCCGGCTCCCCCCAAATCAATGGCAACTGGTAGCAGGTGAAGCAGATTTGAGTTACAATGACAAGCCACTGACAGCAGGGTCAAGGCTGGCATCAGCAAAGATGTGGGTTGGCATTGGCACTAATGAGCAACAGCAAGAAAATTTGGTACCCATAACCAAATGCTCCCCAGCTCCCCCAGAGCACCCCAGCCCTGCCTGTGCCTCATTGCACACAAATGTCTGACCCTGAACTTTCAACTTCATGAATATCCAAACCTAGAACCCAGATGTGATTAAATCCTTCCCTGCAGAAAGCGGTTAGAGACAGTAAATAAGCCACTGTGCTAGTGAGGGAGCGGCATTGCCYGGCAGGGATTTCCCCCGTGGAGGAGGTGGACAGGCAGGACCTGCCCTGTGGGCTCCAGACCCAGCGCCAGGGGCTCATGGGTGGAAGCGACACAGGGCAAAGCCTGGCTCCCCCCTTCCTTCTGCCTGCGAGCCGGSAGGGTGGTGCTGAGCGAAAACCAAGGCAACCAGAGCCACGATGAGCAGAAGTGAGGGTGGGAGTATGGAGGGGCTCTGAGGGGTGAAAATCCCTTAGCAAATAACGAGGCTTGTAAATTAGTCCTACTTAATAAAAATACATGACTAAATTAACTTTGCCTGCTGGTTAAATCTGTTCAGTATTTCTCTGTTGCACCATTAAGCAAACTGGCAAGGCAGCTTACCTCTCGAGCACATAATATGGCACTATCTATAATGGGTAACATTTTCTATTTTGTCATGCCTTTATCTTGCTGAGGAACAACACTTCACAGGAGAGCAAAGCAATTTCCAGCAATTTCTGCCTCCCACCAGCCCCCCCTCCCAGGGAAAGCATTGCAGCCCAATTCGGCACCAGAGGCGACGTGCCTGATGTGCTGTACAGGCTGTTCCTGCCGAAGGAGGGACTGTCGGAGCATCCTCCGCTCCTCAGGGCTTCCCTTCCCATTTCTGTTCCTGGGGTCCTGCTGACACCCCCAGGGAGGTAAAAAACCAAGTTACTGCGGGGACTAAGCTCCTTCCAGCCACGCTGGCAGGTCCCCTCTGCTCACCCCGCGCAGGCTGCCCCAGCTCTCGCCTCTGCCACACACTTCTTCAGGTTTAACTCCATACCTGTGGTTTCCCCATGACTCTCCTGCTGGTCCTGCAGGCTGGAAACCACCCAGAGCTCTTCTTCCCTGAGTCTCCCACTCAGGTGTCATATTTTCCACGGTTTCCTGGGTTTAGTTTCTCGCATCAAAATCTGGGCTCTGGGTTAAGTGGCACAATGGCCAGCTTTCAACATCCTTTTTCTCCTCAAAACAGATTCATCACTTAACTACATATGATACATATCTATATTTGATGACATCAACTCAAGCAACGGTACTCTTGTGTTAACACCTTTTCATGGGTATTGATTTCTCAGTAATATTCAAGTATATCAGCCTTCAGCATACACACGTTTTAACATCAGTACAACTTCACCTCTAAAATAACCGTAACGGGTATCAAAGTGACTTTTTCCTTCCTGTATTTAAAAAAACCCTTCCAACACTAACGAGATGACACTTCACACCACAGTGTAACACTTCACAACATTTATTACCTTCCTTTCTAAGTAACAAACCTGAGCATCAGTATGATAAAAGCCAGTTTTTCAGCTACTGCCCAACCCTCACCTCCTCACCAGCACTTCGCAAGATGTTCACCTTCCAAACCCAAATTCTTCCCTTACTGATTTCTACATGGCTATTAAAGCAAAAATCCATGTGTGAGGGCCACGAGGCTGAGGAGATGGATGGCACATGGGGCACGAGCCTTTGCCTCCTAGGGCAGATGTCCAAACGAGGGCCGGAGAATTGACCCCTAGATGCAGGCAGGCAACAGGGGCTTTGCTGCCCATGGTTCCCTGCCACTGAAACCACTGAAACTGCTGTGATAGCCACCAAAGAACTTTATAAAAATCTCATCCTTAGTCTCTTCTGCAAAATGGAAACTGGAGCACGTTTCCGCTTCATGAAGGGTTTATGAAGGCTGCGACTCTGGAGGCAGAGGCAGAGCACCAGTACCTCACACCGATTATTATCCTTTCAAGCAGGTGTAATTACACTAATCAAGGCTTGTCTGATGCTGAATTTTACAATCTAGAAGTGCAAAGTTCCCAGAACTAGTCTTTAGTGGTTAAAATTTAGTCGGAGCTGAAGGAGACTCTAGAGAAGATGGGAAGAACCGGGCTGGGGTCAGTTTTTCCTAATAAATATGATTTTTGAGGCTGAAAAGGGGTGTTTCAGGAGCTGCTTCACGCGCTGCTCAGCTGCCCTGGCTGGGAGCTGGGCAGCGCCTGTCCGAAGGATGCAATGGGGCACTCAGAGTGGTACTTCGTCCTCTTAGTCCGTCTCTGTGGACTCATCCGCTCTGAACCCCCATCTGAACCTGGAGGGCCCATCTCTAAAGCAAAGCCAGTCCCATGCTGGTCCCCAGCACTTCACCATTTCAGCCTCCTCTCCCCATGCTGGTCCTCTGAAGACCTCCCTCAGAAGGCAAGGAGAGGAACTGGACATTGCTCTGGGGGGTTCCTCAAATGCTGCTGGCCATAAAAAAAATTATTTCTTAAAGATTAATGCGCATCTCTTGCCAAAAAGATGAGTCTTCCCAAGGAAAAACTTTTTTTAAAGATGTGCTTGTTGGAAGGCAACGTGCTGCTGGGATGGTTTGCTGGCTGAAGGGGCTCCTCTGTTCTCCTCCCAGCTATTTTAATCCCTGGCTCCAGATAATTTTGGCTACTTAATGGGCACGTGGAATTCTTTTAGCTTTCCCCAAACAGAACAACACAGAGCATTTTCTACAGAAACCTCATCACAAAGCCCCCTAGTTGCTGTAGAGGCAGAAAGGTTCTTGGATTAATCATCGGAACAGCAGGGAATTAAGAAACCTGGGGAGATGAATACACCAGGGTTTTGTTAGATAGATGTTTAAAAAGAAAATAATCCAGACCTACTTTGTTTCAAGCACCTCAGAAGCTGAGAGAATTCGGTGCATCTGACTGCAGCTGCCACTTCACTTCTGTAATTTAATGCCATTGAGGTGCATTATGTCAAATAATTACCTTAACGAAGACTCTAATGGGGGAAGGGAGGAAAACAATAGAGATACTTCGAAGAAACGAAGCTGCAAAGTTGCTTTGTTTTTAAACCTGGCACTGATTTAGCTCCCCCTCCTCTGGCTCTTGCCCTTACAGAGGTGTCCGATCTGCCTCTCTTTCAAAAATAACATGTTTCAGATGCTGCCCCAGTGATGGATTTTTGCATCTTGGATACAATACCATAGTTTCTGAGTTTGAAACAACCCAACACGTAAAACCAGCTCTCGGTTCAAGCAAGTCCAGCCCTCCACGTCCTGCTACTTCCCTGTTCCCTGCAGAGTGCTGACTCAAAAGTCAAGTTTCTGTCTACCACTTTTGAAGTCCTCCAGGATGTTGGCCTAAATTAGAATCATAGAATCATTTAGGTTGGAAAAGACCTTTAAGATCATCGAGTCCAACCGTAAACCTAGCACTGCCAAGTCCACCACTAAACCATGTCCCTAAGCGCCACATCTACACGTCTTTTAAATACCTCCAGGGATGGTGACTCAACCGCTTCCCTGGGCAGCCTGTTCCAGTGCTTGACAACCCTTTCAGTGAAGAAATTTTTCCTAATATCCAATCTAAACCTCTCCTGGCTCAACTTGAGGCCATTTCCTCTCACCTGTTACTTGGGAAAAGAGACCGACACCCAAATTGACCTTTATTGGCTGGCCTCATCCTCTTCTGAAGTCCTTCAGCTATTTTATTTATATTTTATTTTGAAAAGCCCTTGTGAAGTGATTTCATAAAGCCCTCATTGTTGATTTCCACCATCACCCATGCCCAGGATGTGCATCTCATGGTCATATTGGCCCTGAGTTTATTTCATTGGGCTGAAATGACACTTTCTTATGTGAATAAACTATCTTCTAAAGGCTAGTATTTATCCAGGCTACCCAGGTTTCTGTGCATGAAACCTGAAAGAAAAACTCCCTGAAAATTAAATTAATCAACTCAAATGAGTTTCCTTTCTTGATGCCTAAAGGGATAACTTGAGAAGGAAAGGAAGCGTGTACTTCTTCTAGCATGGATGTGGTGGGGGAGGTAAATGAGCTCTTCCCCCACCCTGACTCCCACATATTTCCCAGTTAGCCTTGCCTAATGCTGTGGATGGCCTCCAAGTCATATGAGCCATCACCCAGCATTCCTGGAACAGCTGACTCCAGACCTTCTAGATTAAAAAAAAAAAAAAAGGGAAGCAAATTTAGCCCATTTTTCTCAAATTAATGCAAAATGTGACATTTCACCTTTTTTTTTTTTTTTTGGCAAATATTTTTCCCCAGAGTCCAAACACTTCTCTGACCCTGGAAAATTAAATGCGTGATCCTATTGCAGAAGCCTGTGCCCGGCCACTGCCACAGGGCTTAGGCATCCCCTGTATTTCCAAAAGTACCCTTAGCTTCTCACACAGTTTTGCTCCTCCTTGTGCTTCCTGGACAGCTTCTTGTAGAGGTAAAGTGCTCGCTTCTCCTCCCAGCTCTCGAAGAAGGACCCTGCGATTTTTCTGCACAGGCGATGTGCATAGGTTTCCAGGAATACGGTGGCATAGAGGATGCAGAAGAGCAGCCCCACAACGAGCAGCACAGAGGGGTTGGGAGGCATCGGGGGGCTGATCCTGCAGTGGGCAGAGCTGGAGATCAGATAATGGTGGTAGCTTCTTTCAAAGTCCTGAAGTGGTAATCCTTCGTAAGGAAGCCGTAAAAGTTTCAAAAGAAAGGGCAGGATCCCTATTTTAGCCTGAAATAAAGAGAGTTAAAAGTTAAATGGGGTGTGAACAAACCAAAATCAACTAGCTACTACAAAAACATCAGCGTGGGGGTATGTAATCACCATTACAGCTTGTTTGGGTGCGTTAAGAGGAGGACATTGACGTGCATATACACTTCAGGCTGAGGGAGAATAACAGCGTGATGTGTAGGTGCCGAGTACTTGGCACGGTGAGACCCAGTCCTATCTGTCATCTGTATCTGCTGTTACAGAGATCGTAACAGGTATTCGCTGTGTGAGATTTACAATGAAAGACAATACAGGCAGCAGTATGAGTGGCTGCATATTTGAATATTAGAGGTTTTTTCTAAGCCCTGATTATTTTACGGTAAATTCATCATAAGCAGGTATCTGCGCTAAGGAACCCCGGGGCTGGGGGGGAGGCAGGCTGCATGGTAGAAGAGGAAAGCTAAAAAACTAAACCAGAACTAGTCCAGATAGATAAAGGATATTAAAATAGATAGAAACTGGGGAGGCTTGTGAAAAGGATTGCACTGGGTGACAACAAAATCAGTGAGCAGGGCTTTCTCCTTAAAGAACGGCCAGTGCAATAAGATGAGGAGACATCCCCACAGCCGAGCCGTGTATTCATCTGCTTCCCCTGTCCTTCTGTGCTTGCACCCACTGTGTGGCAGGGGGACGATGCCACAGGGACGCCCGTTCCTCCACCCTGCCTAGGGAAGGGACCTGGAGATACGGGGACGTCTGACTGCCACGTGCTAGCAGTGTCTCTGCAGCGTGAGGCACTATTTACTCCTCTCCTCGCTCCCAAGGGGCTGTAATTTGGAGCAGGTATATGCTGCTATTTGATGCACTGGAAGGAGCAACTGAGGTTGTCCTCTACCTCCTCGCCCCCAAGCCTGTTACGCTGCTTGACCAGCTGGCTGCTGGGGAGGGAAGTAAGGATCGTGTAAATAAGGCTGCAAAGACTGCAATCCCCACCGCCGCCTCCTGTGATGTGATACGCAGTGGGGTCCCCGCGCAGGGAAGGAGAGGGGACGCCAGCACTTACACTGTATTTGATGCTGAGAGTGATGGGCACCACGGAGAACTGAGCCGCCTTTCTCACCGCGGTGTCTGCCACGCTGAACGCAAAGTGGTCCATCGCCACGACCACCAGCGTCAGCATCAGGGCCACGGTGAGGAGCATGGCTTGCATGAGGCACAGCATCACTTCTTCCCGGGACAACTTCAAGCCTGTTGGTCGAATGAGGCTTTTGGATGAGCCCACCAGCAGATGAGCTGCTTTTCTGTCCACAGCTAAACACTCCAGCTCCTTGGTGATGTAAAAATTGTCAAAGCGGAGGTTGGTGAGATAATTTTTCAAATACCAGGTGGACTCAAAACAGAGATAGAGCATGGAGAAGCCAGCAACCAGCTTGTTGCCTACTCGTACAGAGTCTTTGACCAGTACCTCAACAGCCAAAAAGTCCCTCCCAATTTTCTCACCAGCAAGGTGCATTTGCTGGTAAATCCAGGAGCTGTTCTTAAGCAGTGAAAATTGAAAATGTCCATTCATAGGCCTATAAATATTAACGGAATGAACATTTTCTTGGATTGCATCCCCAAACTCCCAGGAAGCTGTCTCTAGCAGAGCAGTTGAGTTCAAAAGACTCTCAGAGGAATTCTTGCAGATGCATTTAATAACCTGCAGTATGGTTTTAATGTTCCTTATGATGTTGGGTGTTATGTTAACCACTATAATCATGATGCAGGTCGATAAGAGAAGCTTCCGGCCTTGTTTGGTACCTAACGTAGGCATGATCATACTGAAGACACAACGGGCAGGATGCACCAAGAAAAGGGTGAGGAGAAGGAGCAGACTGAAGGATATGGCCATTGCAATGGAGAGATGCCAGGAGTACTCCAGGGAAGCAAACATCCAGTTGTAAAAGAGGCCTCCTATCACCGCTGTAACGCAGGAACACTGCAGAAACAAGGTCCACAGCTCTCTGCCGTTTGCTGGGACAGGCTTGGAGTAAACTGACCATAGGTCTGCCGCAGTCTTGCGCACCTTTGGGAACAGAAAGTCTTCACAGTAGACACGGGCTCTCATCCTGTACAAAGAACAAGTACCTGGATGTTAGCAGAGGAAGTACAGAAACGCGCTAATTAGGGGGCTTTCTCGAGACGATCACTCATGGGTCTTTATAACGTCCTTCTCTGAGTGCCTCCACTCTTCTCTACCACTCTGCTAACCTGAGTAGCTGGGACTGAGATCTTCCCTGGAAGCACGCAGGACAGGGAAGTTCAGGGCATTTCTTGAAAGATCAAATACCAAGTACAATGCAACTGCTCCTCCACTAATGCAAGCACAGGAAAGCATTGTATTATTCTATAAAAATCATAAGTCATTCAGAGGGGTCAACTCCTTAGCAGTGGCTAAGAGTGGCTTTCGTGGTTATTTAGAGGATGCTGGAGGGAGAATGAGGAGGCTCTTGGCTGCTGTGGAAATCGTTAGACCAGCTCTGTAATTACAAGGTGTTCAATGGATAAGAGGCAGCTGAGTGGGAGTTTCTGATCTCCCTGCCTCTTAAGACAAGACCAAACAAAAATCTGCAGGTTTAAGACTGGCAAATACAGAACTGATCAGAGAAAACAGTTTCACACTGAAGCTCCAGTGCCAGAGGAAATCTCCAAGGAAAAGAATTTGGCCACTGCAGACAAAATAAAATGTCCCATAAAGCTATTTAAATGTCTAATGAAAACAAACATTTGGGAAGGAATATCATTTCTCAGGCCTCACATCTGGAGTGACTCTCCAGAGACCAGAAAACCTGGTGGGGAGAAGGAGCATTTTCCCAGGATTAAACCCAGCCAGGCGATCCCTGTCTGCCCCCACCTGACAGCAGCCTCAGTTATCCTTTGAGGGAGAATTTTGACGAGCAAAGGAGGTTTTTCAGTGGAAAAAGGCCATTCAACAGCTATCAAGAGAGAGGGAAGGAGAGGGATTAAAGCAGACACTACATACCCAGTGGCAGAGAGGTGCCCCAGTCTTGCTTGAAAACTCTCCATGCTCCAGTGCCTTACTGCCCTCAGGGAGGATCCTGGATGCCGCTGCTGGGAGACGCAAGATAGGAAACCAAAGCAGCTGGCACCAGAGAGCTAGGACTCAAAAAAAAAAAAAAGATGTTTTAAGGCAATTCAGATCAGCAATGCTGGCAATTCCTGAAGTGAGTGGGCAAACCTGGTGTGTGAAGCCCAGGGAACAACCCCACTACAGGACAGAGCTGGGATACACAGCACTGCTTGGGCTTTACACTTCTTCTGATCTTACTGTTGTTGCAGAGAAGGCTTATTTTCATGACGCATAGCTGAAAAAAATGAGTCAATGACATATGGACTGACGAAGATGGAACAAGCATCACATGGAACTTGGGGTGTCACAATCCCTTGTGGGGAAATCAGCTGTCTCATCCCAGCTGACTTCTCCTCCCACTGCCCACCAGTGAGCAGCAAGGTTGGGATTTCTCTCCGAGAGAAGGGGAGCTTTTCCTCTTTCAGACATCAGTCATGGCACAAAGGACATGGTAGAATCCAGCAAACCATGTGCTGATAATTGTTCATCTTTTCTGGCAGGCTGCTGCTCCCTGCTGAAAACGTGAGCTCATGTGCAGGGTACACAAACTGCTTAAAGGCTCATCTCATAGTCCAAGCAGAGGAAGATGAAGCTTCAAACTTGAACCTTTCCCAATTCCCTATAGCCAGCAAATCCACTGCAGAGAAAGCCCTGCCACAGGCAGGATTCCCAAAGCGCTGAGAAGCTCCCAGACACGCAAGCCAGGACGTGTGGTCCCCATGGGACTGGCTCGCCTGACCCCTGGGATGTGCAGGGCACAGAGCTCCAGCCACGAAACCCACTCACCGGGAGACGAGGACCAGCCCATGGTCTTTGCTCCTCAGTTGTATTTCCAAAGATGAGGATCCCCCTCCTCTGATCAGCTGGCACACAAGAAACGTGTACCATGGCTGCCGACCCCCTTGCACTGAGCTCGTGGGTTACGGGAGCATTCCCTGGCTCCCACCAAACCTGCTCCTTTGCCAGACACTTTCACACTAAGCCACCGCTTGTGGGCAAAGGTGACACAGCTCACCCGGCCGCCGCTGAGCCCACTCCTCACGGGGACCCGCTGTCATTCCTGTGCTGAGCCAAGCCGAGCCCTCCCACCGGGTGGGAACCGCCAGGCCCCTGGGATGTTCTCATGYTCCCCTGGGTGGGAGAGGGCAAAGGGCTGGAGGTCAGCCCTGACCCGGCCGCCCCCGGGGACGGAGCATGTGGGGGTCTGCTTGCTGGCGAGCGCTGGGAGAGCAGCACCTTCCCCAGGGGACATGGCCGGACCCCACGGCAGCGGCAGTCGGAGGACGAGCGATCATGAGCACAAGCGGGCAGAGCAAACCTCTGCCTGCTTCCTCAGCCCTTCCTGCAAGTACCAGGCGAGGTCCTTTCCGCCCTTGCTGCTCCATTCAACAACCGGCTTTATTGCTAGAGTTCTTCTTTTTCCCACATGGCTGGTAGAGCAAAGGTTTCCTCCTGGTGCCCTGGAGCACAGACACCAAATGGGAAACTCTGACTGGCTCCAGCCGGGAAAAGGCACCAGCCAGGCAGGCGTGAAAGAAAGTGCCATTTGTTTGGAGCATCCGTAGCAATTACTTGCACAGGCCATGAATTAGGTCTTGAATTCAATTTGCAGACTATAAAGGACTACCCCAGAAGGCCCATAGCTGTATTCTACAAAACTCATCAGGTTCTCCTTAGTTGCTGTTCTGAGATTAAACTTCTTTCTCACTGTATTTCTGAGCTAACTGATTTCATCAGCCCCTGGGACCCCATCCAGGCTAAGCAGGTAGCTTTCTGGGTCGCAAAAAAAAGTGTTAGCAATAAAGAACAAAAAAACCTCAAGTCCACAACAGTGATGAGTGTTTTCTGAGCCTGCTGCATCATCTGGCAAAGGGGAGCTGAAGTCTATGGGGGAGCTGTGCTTGACCAGTAACTCCAGGCAGCACCAAGAAGCGTTTGTATGCAAAGCCAAACCTAGATTTTCCTCTGGCTCAACTCAAAATTGATCTCTGCAGGCTGGACTATCCTAAATCTAGGATATCTTCTATTTTATACCCCAAACTGACAACCTTTTAATGAGCTAGAACCATCAATACCTAACTTTCCCCAGGACACAATGAACAAGCTTGCTTTGCCAAAAAAAAAAAAAAAAAAAAAATCGATTAAAAGCGTGTGTGTTTGTACAGATACACGAAGAACCCTGGGCGAAGGCTGGGGAGCAGGACACGGGCAGGACCGCGCATCTCAGCGAAGCAACTGTGACATCTTGCGGCCAGATTCTGCTAAAGTACCTCAAGGTTTGTGTTCATTTCAGCTCAGAAACTAAAGTCCGTGGGTGGGAGAGTTTTAAGGAAAACTGAGGAAATGAAGGAGAAATGGGAGGCTGGCGAGCTGGCGATGGGGATGCGTACACTGTGTCCCCTCGGGATGCTCCGAGGTGCCTTTTCCCACCCTGTGTCACTGGGGATCTTGTGGCCCAGCTCCCAGGTGGTATAAAGGGGCTTTGCTTTCTTGACAAGCTCCAGTCTCTATAGAGCTCAAGCTCTAAAATTTTCTTTCTCTAACATACCCGACTGAGACTTTTTAACACTACAGTAGGAGACAAGAGACCCACATCCCTGGAACTAGCTTGCTGTAACTATAGGAAAACAACAGAGGGTTTCATTTGTATCGTAGCCAGAAAGCATAGCCTGGCTTTGCTCTGATTAGGGATGTACCCACCAGGACAGAGATTTTAAATCCATTTCTGCTTTGCAGGCTGCAGTGCTCACAGATCGGGTCTCAGGGCAGTCCAAACAAGAGCCTCTTGCCAAGACACCTGTAGTTTCAGGGCAACCCCGCGGTGGTGACGATGATGGGAGGGGGTGCAACRTAAAGGAGCAGCTGTATCACAGGTAGAGCGTGGGGTTCATGAACTATACAGCTTAAGAAAATGACTGGGTAAAGGAGATGAATGGAGGGCTAAAAATAGGATGATTTAAGGCTGAAGATATTTCTCCATGGCAATATCATCAGCACCTGTTGATCACGTTATTCTGCCAATTCAAGGAATTGAGGGTGTGGGAAAGATTAGCCCATTAGTGGCGATTCTTTGCTTGTTGAAATCACATGCAAAAGAACAACTTGCAGTGATACAGAGTCAGGTCATGTCTTCTTAGGTTTCTACTATAGAAATATAGAAAAATCCCAGCAATATCCTTTCAGTGACTGATGAGGGATAAATGTGGTAAGGGAACCAAGGCTATCTAACCTGCAATAGCTGAATTTCCCCTATCCTGCCGGGCTTTCATTTGTTTCAGGAATCTTTCCCTTTCTCTCCTGAACTTCCAGCATGGCTGCCGGGTGCAAACAGGCTGTGCACAGCCCCAGAATCACTCACCGCTGTAAAGACCCGAATAGCAGCTCTTCCGTGTGAACAGTTTGTAAAGCGACTTGAATGCTTCTGGGATAAAAGATACTACAAAATGCTTTCCTACTGTAAATAAACCAGAATGATTTTCCTCCAAGTGTCTCAGGAGAACATGTGGATGTTGGTCTGGGATTGGATGGGGAACATCAAAGGAGTAAAGCAGAGATATTCTGGATGTTGAATTTCAATGAGTGGCATTTCCTGTTAATTAAAATTCACAAGCAGGCTGCTAATGTGAATGGCTTTTGTGATGGTTGTTGGATTTTTACATTCCTAGAGAAACGGTGCATAGGCGGGCAAAGTTCCTTTAAAATAACACAGTCAAAGTTATAGAAGGTTAGTACAGCACTTGAAATGCCCTTTCCTGGGAATTTTCATATCTCTACTCACATCACAGACCCTTCAAGAATAATGGGGTTGACTTACCGTTAAAAGCTGCTTTTGGCAAATTTTAGTACTAGCAGCAGCAAATGGAATTAGAAATTATTCACGCAGGCCAGTTCACCCCTGAACCCCTACTAAATCTTAAAATCTCTGTTTAAAAAAAACTTTTTAAAATCAAGCATGCCAGACTAGTCCTGCTCTCACAGATGCCTGGATATGAAAAAGCAGAATTAGTAATGCTGTCATCCACACGCCTTAAACCAGATCCTCTGGGGAGCCCTGGGAAACACAGAGGCTGCTGATAGAGCTGGCAGAAGTCAGGTCTTTGACTAAAGTAGAGGTTTAGGATCCAGGTGCTCCTCACACCTTTCCCAGGTCTGCCAAGGCCCCGTTGTGTGACCTTGGATAAGTCACTGGTCCCCTCTCTGCCTCAGTTTCCCACATCCGCACAGAGATAATAAACCTTCCCTGGCTGCGTTTGTGAAATACCTTCTGATCTTTGACAGACAGTGCCACAGACATGGCACTCGGAGTGATTTTTGGAGACTTCTAGACAAACTTTGTGGTCTCAGTTCTGCTTTCATGCCCAAGTTAAACYGTCCTCCTGGATTCAAGTAGGATGCACCAAGCCAGAGCTGAGACCGTAAGTAAACCTGCGACCCCTACATCTGCAACGGGGCCGGACTGGATGTTACCCTTTGGATCATCTAATTTTGAGGCTCAAAGGCCCTCGCTGCCTGTCCTCCAGGCTGCGGGGACAGAGGCAGCTCTGTTCCGACCCCGATCCCCCACAGCAGCAGCTCTAGCCGCGGCAGGGCAGCGGGACAGCAGGGCTCCTTCCTGCGGTGCCCGGCCACGCGGGGCACAGCCCCTTCCCTGGCCCTGGGACAGCCAGCTGGGAAAGGGAACTGCAGGGAGCAATTTTCCCTTCGCCATGCAGCCCATCTTCGCTAAAGCATGACGAGGAGCATCCATACAGAATGACGGTGCCCAAACCCAGCGTGCAGCCGGCATGGAGCTGCCCCAGGGAAGCGGGACAGTGATATGGGGTATCCCCAGCAAAGGTGGCTGCCGGGGCTGCACCTCTCTAGCACAGCAGCCCTGAGACGCTGGGCTAGGAGCCTTCCCAGTCTCCTTGCTCCTCTGCTTAACAGGGCTCCGTTTTGGCTCGGACTGGGAGGGAGACCTCACTGCCCTCCTGCTCCTCCTGGGGAACCACTGCCCAAATCACGGGGTGAAGCTAGGGGAGGGGGAGGCTCGGGCTTTGCTTTTCTCCTCTCAATCTACAGAGCAAACAGGACGATGTGACGTGCTAACACATGTGCTTTATTGTATGTTTTCCACAATCATTAAGGATTTTGTTGAACCGAAGGATTTTGTTGAACATTATGGATTTTTTTGAACTTGACTGATCAAAGTTCCACATTCAATTGGTTTTGGCAGTTTCGGTTCAACCCCCGCAAGTCCCCACCTACCATGCGACCCTAGGGTCATCCCCCGCAGCAGCAGCTGTGGCTGGTGAGCATTGCCCTGCCAGCTCTCCCACCCCGCCCCAGGGTTTATCAGCAGCACAGGAGCAGGGGGGATGCACTGGATCCCTGTCCCAGGCCAGTCCGCCTTGCCAGCTCCACCAGTTTACATCCTCAGAGAAATCTGTCCCAGCATAGGGATCCAGCCACTCACCTTCCCTAAACCAAGAATCATATCCTTCATCTTTCAATCCGTCTATTTCAATGACTGATTTTTTAAATTAAATATTTTAGATTCTTACAGAAAATAAAAAAGATCAGATAAAACAGTGATTAAAATCACAGTCAATTTGCAATGCTTTCATCGAAAGTACCCAAGCAATCTGATTTTAAAAGATGTTAAGAATCAAAGCCTATTTTTCAGAAATGTCAATAATATTCCAATGCAACTTGTCCACTGACCTGTGACTCAGCGGGTYGCTCATGAGTGAGTCAATCTCACAAACCTAAGACTGGCCACAGTCACTAACGATGAAACACCACCGATGTCCAAAGTTACGTCAGAAATTAATTTGGTCCCAAACCCCCATCTGTGTACTCAGTGCAAAGAACCAGGCAGCAATTACTGTCCCAGGTTTTCAAAACACTGAATGTGTTTGGAAACAAACTGTTGCCTTCCTGTTTCCAAAGCTTGGAGTAATGCACTGAGTCCTAGTGCTACCGACACATCTCCTGAATCATCCCTTCACACACACACCTGAAGGAATAGTCTTCATCCTCCATGAGAGAATTACTCATGAGATGGTAATGAGACCCCATCCTTCACATCCTGCTAGAAGCACCCGGCTACGCCGCCTTCCCCCCGGTCAGATTCTGATACACTCACTCACATTGGGTTGCACATAAATAATCCAGTTGCCTCTACCCTGTTCCCAGGGCTACTCTCCAAAACGAGGTAGGGTATCAGAAGCTAGAGCAGCAAAGCTCGCTAGCTTTCATGGGGGAGAGGCATCTACCCAAAGATGCTCGACGCTTACAGGGTTGTCCAGTTAACAACCACCTACGACAGATGGACTCTGGGAGAGTCTGATTGGTACCTGTGGAAGGTGGGGAAAGATCTTCAGAGAAAATAACAAATGGATGTTGTGACACTGACCAGTATTTCTAAAAATAAAATTAAACCAGAGGGTCCCATACAGTGTGAGCAGCCACGTGGATTTCCTCCTGTGCATACTCTGACGATTCCAGTGCCCGAGTCCTAAGTGAGTGAGTCCTTCCCCGGGGTGGCTTTGTTCATATTTTATTTAGTGCACTTAAAGTGACATTTTCTACAGCTGTCAAGAGTGAGGTGGCATTTTCTGCATGGATGTTGGCCCATGCAGGGAAGGTCCCCAGCTGGAAGATGCTCTTGGCCCATGTGTTCATAGCCAAGCTAAGAAGCAGAACTCCCATAAGATTCATGAGCAACCCAGTTCTTGCCTACAAAAGAAATACAAAGACAACTGTTGAGTTTAGACTGGACAGCTACAGCATGTGAAGCATGAAGCTATTTGAAGATAAACATTATAAAAATGGAAGGCTTAATTGCCGTTAATATTAGCAACATCTTAAGTGGGCTTTCTTAAGCCACAAAGGCCATTCTGCAGATGCTTACCAAGCTTTGATCCATCAAAAACATTAACATCTGTTTAGCCTCAGGAATGTGAGCAGGAACTGGGACTGAGCCTAATTTTACTCATAAGCTTTATTTCTCTGCGCTGGGGAACTTTTCCTGCACCCAGAAACCCATGAAAATTGAGCTGCTGACACTGTCAGGAACAGGAGCAGGGTCTGGGAGATGCTGAGCACATTCAACACCAGCTTTGTCACCATTTGGAGCCACAGTAGCTCCAAATTTCACAGGGCCAGACTTTATACAGGCTCCTTCCGTATACCTGTGCCTTCAAACACTGCTGCGAAGAGTATTAGACTTCTGCCTTTTCACTTTAGTACTTGTTGAACTGGTAACACTCCTGAAAATTCCTTTTTTAAACACTCCACTCGGACTGATGGTTTTCAGCATTTTCTGTATCTAAAAGAACTTACCATATCCTTGACCATCAAGTGGCCAGAAGAAAACGCAATTGAGTTAGGAGGTGTTGAGACTGGCAGCATGAACGCGTAGGAGCATCCTATAGTTCCTGGTATCATTAAATAGAGGGGATTTACTTTCAGACGAATGGCCTTGAAAAACAGAAAGGAACAGAAATTGCACCTTGGGGATTCGGAGCCATAGGCAGATATATCAAAGAATGCAAATAGCTAGTGCACTGTGCAGAGCCCCATCCCACACTCTGTGATAAATAATCACGTATCTYGCCAACAACATCTGAAGGATTATTATCCTTCCGTGTCCACGTTACGCTACAGGCACTTGCTTTGTTGCTCCCAAGGATTTCAAAGTGGCTGAAGCCCAGGAGCAGGAGAGCCGTACGGTGCCTGTCCCAGCACAGACACAACACAAACCTGCCCATCCAAGAGCAGGGGAGCAGAGGAGCAGCTGGTCTTGCCATGGGACTACCTTACCAGCTCTGCCAAGACAGGCAGAAAGATGATAATAGTGGCTGTGTTGCTGGCAAACTCTGTGAATAAGGCGATGACAATCGTGATGAGGATGACAGCCACGGGCGGTGGTACACCCTCCAAGGGATGCAGACGGCCTCCTATCCAGACAGACAAACCAGACTCCTGCAGAAGGGGAGAGCAAACAATCTGGAGAGCAGAGCTCCTACATCCCTGAACGTGAACTGATCCTCTCCTAGAACAACCTTCACTGACCCACACAAGCGCCTATGTGCAGTGTCCTCAGGGTATTTAACAGCAAGCAGTTTGAAAGGACTTGCAAGATCTCTTGACCTCCTTAGCTATCTGCTGCACATTGGTGTCTCTAGGAGTTGAGGAACATGTCCTTCAAGTGTTGTGACCCCACAGATGCAAATTTCTCAGAGCCAAATGAGAACCGCAAGTGACACCCTGATAAAATTCAACTCCGTTGGGCAGGATGGCTGCAATGCGGCATCTGTGGCAGGCCTCACCTCACAGCCCTTTGCCATGGCAAAGCCTCCTCCAAGCAGCAAGATGATGTTCCAGGGCACCGTCTCTTGGGCCTTCCTCCAAGTCAGCAAGGGCTGTGTCTCAGTGTTCGGTGCTAGATGAAGAGAAAACACCCGTGTCAAACGCCCACCCAAAGAGGAGCACGTCAGTCATCATCTGACAGAATGATATCATGAGCCTGACATCAGTGCCAAAGCTCACTAACCATGAGTTGCTGATGGTTAAAATATACATATGGAGCCTCTTAAGCTAGACAATTAAAAGATTATTTAACTTAATATCAGATCTTAAAAAAAATGAAAAGAAAATAAATTCTAGCACTTAAAGTCTTCTTCGAGGCTTTCTTGAGGGAACATTTAATATCAGGTTAATTTTCTCTCTGTAACAGACATAAACATTGTCCTCAAGAGATGGGAGTCCATGGAAGGAGGAAATTTTCTACCATTTGAATTATGAAGATGTTATTAATTTTCCACTTGCCGTTCAACAGCCGGTGAGTTTTATAGCAAAGAGCTCATTGCCCCTAAAGGCCATCTCTTAATACATGATGAAGTGAGCTCTGTCATATGGAAGGATGCACTAATGGGACTGTAATTTTCTGTTGAACAAGGGCACACATATTTTATCCAGAGGAGGCCTGATTAAACATCTTCCTGCGTATGGACAACACAACAAATGTGCATGACTCAGAGCAGCCAGTATTTTGTTCCCACAGACCCCACACGGTGCTGCACCATCCACGAAGGGCCTTCATCAGCTGCATCTCCACATTAAGATCATCTCTTATCCCAAGTGGCTTATGAATTAAAATTTGTATCTCATTGCTACTGAAGAGGACAGACCCAAGATCTCAAAAGACTCCTGGCAGCAAAACCTGCTGGAGAGTTTGGGCTTTAGGAGTTTAAATTCTAAATCATTCTGGGAACTGAGGAAGGACCCCTATTTTTGAGTACGGACAACTTGCCCAGCTCTGCCCTCTCAGAGGTTCATGCTCCCCGCTGAGGGACAGGAGCTGTTTGGGAGTCAGCAACCAAACCTCTGTTTCACAATCAGGTCTGCCACGGTAAATCAACACCAATTTCAGTTCGCTTCAACCCACCACAGCATCATCTCTGACAGCTACATGAGCAACTGAGTCATTCCTGCAATCGGCAGCAGGGCAGTGACTGCTAAACCTCTTCTGGCATTTCAGAAAAAAAGCCTCTGTATGATCAAATTGCACCTTCAAACCATGCTGCTCCAGGCTGCCAGCGCAGCTGCTGTGGGCTGGTGCAGGTCCAAGGTGGGATAGTCTTGGCTCTTGCTCCGTGCCTGCCCTGCCAGAGCACAGGCAAGGGCAGAGTCCCTGCCCGGAGGGTTCTCTTACTCACCTTTCAAGTCAAACCACCACTTGAAGGAAGGTTTTTGCGAAGGGAAGAAGAACAGTATAATCACAATGGTGATTCCTGTAACCGCATCTGAGATAAACCTGTCCAAAAGCAGCAGAAACACTGGTAAGAAGAAAAAGCCTGTAGAATTACAAAGTTTATGAGAACAGGGATTTACCAAAGAAGATTACAAGTTTCCATCAGGTTTGAACAATGTTCGTTGTTCACAATTCTTTTCTTTTTAATTCCCTGTTGAGCTATATTTCTAAGGTAGGCTTTGAATCCCTTAGAAAAATTGCCTTGCAAATGTAAAAACCAAGATCTAATCCCCACCACACCGATGCTCTGGCTGTTCTGATTGCAGAGTCGTGGTCAGTCCATGAGGGGTTGGGAGGACAAGTTTCCCCAGCTCGTTGCGGGCAGGAAGAGAGGCAGAGGCTAGACCATCTTATTTATATGGGGTCTTTGCAAAATGCTCAGGTTCTAAGGTGACAGGCAGGCTCCATCCAATAAAGAGCTTAAGCATGTTTTTGATGGTAAGGAGYTATTAACTGATGAGGGAAAGGTCCATAACTACTTTGTTGTATTAAGGAATCATTTATTAAGGTAGGGCTTTATTAAAAAAAACTATGAAGATCTCCTCTGTTAAGAAATAACACCCTCTCTGAGCTTTAGCATTCCCCAACTGCTATATCCATTCGTCTTCCCAAGGTATGGATGTCACAGGGGAGACTAACTTGCCAAACAGACAGGATAGCACAAGGGGTCAGATCCTGCCATCCCCCTTCAGTCTCCAGACCTCCAGTGAAATCAGTGGATTGCATAAAGAATTCGGTATTTCACTGTAAATGTACCTATAAACAGCATTCCCAACATTAAAACCCCAGGGATGGCCTCAGACAGGCACATGCCAACTTCCCACCGGGCTTCATGTATCTCCTCCGGGAGACAGAAACAATAAAGCTGGCTCTGCTACTTGAAGCTTACTTTAATTTATTGCAGGAAACCTGAGTAATAGTGTTAAGCGATGCAATCAGAAACTCAGGAATCTCAACGACTTGGAAATGCTATTGAAAAATGTGACAGTGGAATGAAAATAAAATCTTACCCTGGTGCAAACAAGCTTGCCCAACCTGGAATGAATTTGGGATCCCTGGAGAAAAGCATGATCGCAAACATGCAGAAGAAGAAGAAAATTGCCTGTTCTGCAAACCTAAAATGAAAAGAAATGCAGTTAAAATGCTGATGTGCTAAAGGGGTGGATCCAAGCTAGGACAAGTATTGAGCTCAGGCTGCAGCACCTTGGGTGAGAAGTTAGGCTGGTTTTCTTAAAATAACTACACTGAAACATTGGAATGGATTGTAAATCTATCTGCAAATATTGATGTTTGCCAGCAACTATCTCTTATTGGAAGACATTAAAGAGAGGCAAGATGGCATCACGAATGCCCAGACCAGATGTCACAACATGCGTACGTAAGGTTGACCCTCTGCGTATGGCAGAGAGGAAGGGCCAAGCAGCTTCTCATGGTCATTCCTCTTACCACAGCCCCCTGGGATGTCCCTAAGGCATGGTCAGCTAGGGGTGGATTCACTCCAGTTCAAGCAATGTAAAAGGACGGCTGAGATTCAAATCATATATGAGACAGCAGGAACAAACTTCAAGGTCAAAGCCTAAACAGTATCCCTTAGACACATGACAAACAGCAGAGGAAATGGCAATATCATTCGCTAAGTATCAGGCTTGACTCCAGTGGTGTCAAGATTTAACCAAGACAATGCCTCAAAACTGTTTAAAATCTCTCTGAGCACAAGGAAGGGCATTTAAACCATTGGGAAGAGGCCACTTGCATTGATTTTAAGTTATGGGGTTGCTAATCAAATTGGTAGAGCATGGCTTAATGGACTTTCTCACTCCTAGACCTCAAAGTGGGACTTTGATTCTTTCAGAGACATTTTGCAGGCTGCTCGATAATGTACTGAATGGAACAAATAAACCAATTTCTTTCATTTACAGCACAGGCACAGACAATTGTCTTTGAAGAACCACTCCATTTTCCACACAACAGCAATAATTACAATGTCGATAGCATGACACAAACATCGCTGAATCTTCACAGCATCGCCGTGAGTATGAAAATATTATTTTACAGATGGAGAAACACAGACCACTTAAGGTTAAGACCTACAGTTTCAAAAACCTTCACTAGCCCTGGTTGCCCAGAATATCAGTGGCTGGTTGGACATACCTAGGGTTTGATTCCTGGAGACACTCAACCTTTCCTGCTTCCCCCTTTTTTGGCATTTCTCGTAAGTCTAAAACTCATGTTTCTTTCTGCTGGTTCCTTTCTCAAAAATATGATCCCCATCATTGCAATTTGCACCAAGCTTTTTCCAGAAGACAAGACCTTTGAGAAACTACAATAAGAAGATACAAGTGTCCTGTTCTTTCGTCATCTGACTAGTGCAGTTGAAGGAGTGAATCAGAAAAAATAATGTACTCCATGACATGGATCTGACTTCTTTCCATATACTTTCTTTGAGCAGCTATTAAGCTTTCTTAAAGTATATCCACAATCCATATGATTCATATCTATCATATGATTCATCAGCCTTCTCGGCAAATGCTTCCTGCTTCGCACAACAGGTAYGCACAAACCTTCAAAATTCAGCCTGTGTTGGTTAGTACATAACACACAGAGGATTGTTTTTGTCCCTGGAGTAGAAAAACTACAAACAGTAATTAAACAACCCAGCATGAATTCACTCTATAATACGAACTTTGTTCTTGAGAAGATTTGAGTGCAAGCTGCTATTTGCAATTATTCCTGTTAGTGAAGGTGGAGAGGCTGGAGCTGCAAAAAGCAAACTTCAGCAGGTTACAAACACTCTGAGTGGAAACATCTATTTCATTTTCTTCTAAAAAACTCCATTTCCCCCAGTTCTCCACTCTTAGGACAGGACATTTCCAACCCACTTGATTTCTTTTTCACTTCAGTCCCGGCTTTATGACTCACTTCGTTGGACCCAGTTTCTGATAGTCCTCCTTTATCACTTCTCTGGCTCGGGCTTCTGCATCCACTCTTATATTTGACTTTTTTGTTCTCCAGCCCCTGCCAAGAAACACAGTTATATCTTTATATGCCTCTAACATAACTGACAGAACAGTATATGCTGCATTTTCTAATGCAGCATATGCATGACTCGGTGTGCTTCTCCAGTGCCTACTCTGCAAGTTTCAAAGAGCTGCACATCTCTGGGGGCTGAGTTTGCATTATCTTCAAATCACGAAGACTGATGACGAAGGTCTCCGGTGCAGATACAGGCAATAAGGCCGTATTTTATACATCCTTTCTCTCTGCATTCATACAAAGGAGACCCTGCAGAGGTGAGGAAGTTTCCTCTCGTTTATATTCTGAACTGTTTCCTCCAGCATGGGCTGTGATTGCAAAAAGAAAGCCCCAACACTGCAGGATTTCCTCATCTCTAGTGGATACCTACTTGGGCAGAACAACTAGGAAGAGGGTGACACGGAAAACGAATCTGTCCTTTCATTTCTCAAGTCACTTGCAATTTCCTGGTTGATCCAAGGATGCTGCTGAGGATCAACAAAAATGTGAGGAATTTCTAACTGGCCAGGAATGTTAACATGCTCCTGGCTAAGCCTCTTAGCCCGGCCGCGCTGACCGCACACACTGTTTGCTCCTTTGTAGTATGTGCATACAAATTCATATCTCGCACTTCATCTCCCATCACATCCCATGCCCCTGAACCTGGTTTCTAGCCCTGACTGTGACCTTGATTAAACCTACAACCCCCAACTTTCTGTACCAGATGCATCCATCCAGCCCCGCGGTGCCTGCGCTTCCTTAACTCGTTCACTGTTTCAAAGGGATATCATGGCTGGATCTTCTATGTGGATGAATGGTTGATCGTTCAGAAGCTCCTGAACCTCAAACAGATATACCCGGCCCTTCAATTTATTATTTTTTGGGGGGTCTTGTTAACAGCACCTTCATCTCAGCTTAGCCAGCCTATACCTAAGCCTTTTAATGTCTTTTGGATTCAAGCAAAGCTGACCTGCTATTGCAGCGATGTCCATCTGCCCGTACTGTGCTGCACACACCAAGGACTTGCACACATAGAAAGTCCAGCCACTATCCCCGAGTCGTTACAGTCAAAGCAGCCCAACAAACTCCTGCAGACACTYGGCTGTACTTGTCCAGCTTTGCAATGTCTCTTCCGAGGCACCTCGCCACTGGGGAATACTGGTATCTGCGCTGGCCCAGCTATCCCAATAAAGCCGGGCTTTGTGCTGACAGAGATGAGCCAAACAAAACAAAAAGCATCACGTTCTCCGAGCACAAGAGCAATTTTGCATTTTGCATGGGGCTTTGGCCAGCACAGCTACCTCTTCCCTCACCTGATCGTCCGAGGCCGTGCCAGCAGGACGCCGGGGCCATGCCCCAACCCTCACCGTAGGACACGGGAATTCAGGCTCCGCATCACGCAAGCCCCAGGCACGCGATGCAGAGCGGCGCAGGTCTAAGCGGCTGCGAGCCGGCAGAGCATCCCACAGCAACACACAGAGCCTCCCGTGAAGCCCCACGAGCAATTTAAGGACCGGCGTTCGGCATTTTCTGGATTGAAACTTTCCCATTGATTTTTTTCCTGTCTCTGAGACAATGTAAATATTTGGACACCTGTTCTCTTCCCCCCCCCCCCCCGCCTTCTATTTGCMTTTTTAACTCAAAATAACAATTAAAGACTTTTCTAAATATTAGAAATTCTGTATGGTCCCTGGAGGAAGCAGGACTGCGAGTTTGTTACTATCACATATGAGAGTGTGCAGGGGGAAAAAGGGCTCCGAATGAACCAGCATGGCAATGCTGCAACCATTTTAAGTAGTGTACACTAGGGGTTGCAGGTATCCAGCAAAGATTTACCGGAAAAACATGTTATTCTCAGTTACAGATTAACACGTTGTTGTAAAATTAAGCCCTGTTGTGAAGTAATCTGTTCCAAATCYGAGTTTCTGCCCCAGGAACAAATCCTGGCTCTTTCATGTTCTAGGAGATTTTTGCTACTAATTCCAAGGGAACCAAGATTTCATGCTGGTCTTCAGAGTTTGATCCTGCTCTCCCTTCTGTCAATGCAAATCTGCCACTGACCTCCACAGGCCCAGGTCAGGCAGTAAAACAACCTTTAAAAATTGCATGTTTAACCGAATGAATGTGTAATACATACTCTGCACRCATATGTATTTCAGTTAGATAAAGTATATGTAACTATGAGATATGTTTAAAACCTTCCTGTTCAGCTTCTTAAAAATAGATGACTTGTTATAGCATGAGCATCCTGAAGTTAGTTATGAAACCCCCAACTGTCCAGGAGATGATCCTGGGTGATATCATAGATTTAGTATGAGAATCGTGATGAACATGTATTTCACAATGCTGGTATAACCAGACTACGTATATCTATAGTGAATATAAACGTACCTCACGTTAATTCCTCCATACAGGATGGAGATCCATAGCCATCCCAGGAGAAGAAAAATCAGCATTAAAGGAAATGCAAACATAAACCAAGAACCAAAGTTCACCACATCACATTCTGGAAAATAACTAAGCAAACGGGAAAAATCAAGTTAATGCAAGAAGGGAAAACAACCCTTCAATTTAAGGGTAAACAAACATCTGAAATCAGCAGCAAAATATCCCACAAACTTGCCAGCGTGCATTCAAAAACTATTCCTCTGTGCGCGTTAGCAGTTATCTGGGCACTAGGCGATTTGGGGAGCCTTGTGTTGGGGCAACCCCCCGAGGCCACCCTGCCACCCACAGCTCACCCAGCCCAGCTGTGCCAGCCTGCAAGGGAAGATCTGAAAATCTCTCTCCAGATGGGCTGATACTTTCATACAACGATACTCCTGAACACCCAGGATTAAACCCTGCTACAAGAACTGCTGGGGAGCCTGAACACGAACCGCATAGGGATGCTGCACGTGCCTAGGAGAGACTGAACATACTACTTGTAGAGGCCAGCAAAGTTAAGAAATACCTGTGGGCACTTAGGATGGCATAAATCCCTGTTCCTATGCACATAGGAGGCATCTTTCATGACTAAGAAAAGAGGCCAGAAGTAGTGGGTTCCTTATTTTTCTTTCTACCATACAGCGGCAGATATAATTGCTCACAAAACACTACATGGCCTGTTTCATCAAAACAGTTACCAGATTAATTGTAAGCATGTAGTCAAGTCCCATTAAATTCAATGGGATTAAGAGCATCAGTAAGGTGAAGCACACATGCCCCGGCTTGGCTGACAGCCTGGCTGGGTATGCTGGAAACCTGCTTATTACAGCTAAGGCTGATGCAACCACTCTCTGCTTTCATCTGCTCACAAAGTTTCCCAAAATGTTCTGGAAGGGCATAAATTTTTCATACTAGTTCTCGGCACAGAAGGGAATTTCCTACAGGGATGGAGAACACATCTGTTTTCCAGGATTTACAGGGCTCTCCAGGATGGCCTCTCATACCTCTTCAGCTGTCCCAGAAGAATGAGGTTTGGTGCAGTTCCCGTCAGCGTTGCTGTACCTCCAATGCTGGCTGCGTATGGGATTGAGATGAGGAAACCTTTCCATATATTTGTTTTGTATTCCTCCTCCTCCTTTAAGTCTGAGAGAGCATCGCTGGCAACCTCCTTCTCCTCCGTCAGATCTTTGCTTTAAAATAATCCAAAAGAGAATCCAGTGAAAGCCCTGGTTTAAATACAGTGCAACCACTTCAGAGCCTTGACAGAAGGAAAATTCCCAGTTTTTAGAAATCCAAGCTAACACTGTCCTCAAGGACACCTAAGCAGCTCAGTGCAGCAGAGGGCTCTGCTCGGTGAACTGCCACGCAGGACCAGCAGCCTTGCAGAGGGCAGAGCACCCTCAGCACCTGTCCGTAGGAGCTGAGGGTGCACGTGCCTTGCCCAGCCCCTCAGCAACTTGTAACACTTAGCATAAAGTCCACAGGACTGCGGAAAGGAAAAAAAAAAAAAAATTGATAGCGCCGAGAGGAAAGAAACATCTGTTCCTGAAAAGATGCTTCCTTCCCATCGTTGTTATCAAAGCAGGATCATCACCAGTGTGTAAATCCTGGTGGATTTTACATCACCAGCTTCACACTTCTGATGTTCCTGAGAAAACCAAGGCACAATTCCCCAGCAGGAGACACCTCTGGCTACTATTTCAGAGCGGCTGGAAAATCTCTGCAATGATTTGGACATGCAGAGGGATGCTGGACGCACAGAGGAGGGTTTCTATCATCAGGCTGCTAGCGATTGGGACATTTGGTATAATCAAAACATTTCAATGATTGAATTTAAAATTCCTAAAACTTGGTCTAGCTCAGGGGATAATTCTCTCTCTCAACTCTCTAATACAAACTTTATAGTTAACTTACTCCTCAGTACTTGCCAGAAACTGCATCTCAGTTGGTACAGTGTAAAGTTTATTCTGCTGTAAAGATGCTGAAAAAGAAAGATTAGGACTTTAAAACAGTTCAAAGCATCTAGAAAATTCTCCTTGAACCAAACAGAGGAACGGAGGAACAACTGCCATTTACAGAGGAGGGGCTGTGCAAACGAAGGGTGAGCTCATGCCACGGGGACGGGAGCGCCTGGCAGGGATGAACGAGCCCGTCTCCTCCTGCCACCACTCYGGTCCCACCGCAGCACTCAGCTTCTCCTCCAACACCCAGAGGCGCTTGGTCCTTCTACTGCTGCCACTGGTTGGACTCTGGGATCCTCTAACATGACCAGGAGTTTCAGGTTCTCCCTTATCAAGTCATGGGTTTGGGGTGGGTTTTTTTTGGGGGTAGCCATAGCTCATTCTTAGGAAGAAAAACTGTTGGGCCTGATGTATCTGTAAGGCACATTCCCCAAGGTACAGCAGGAGCATTCCCTGCCACGGAGCTCCATTCCCAAGGAATGAGGATTTTACCCCTGAAGACACCTAGCGCAAAGTCACCATAAAGCTGTAATTCGCTCTTTAAAGGCAAGAGTGGGGCACATTTGGGGATTAGGCTTTGTACCAGGTCCTCCGAAATCCACCCCGACAGCAAGGACCATTCCCAAGCCCATCATCCCCTCCATAAATGACAGACCCTGCAGGCTGAGAGACTGGTCCCCAACACAAGTTTAGGGCCACCCTGGGGGGAACTCTGTTGCATACCAATTCCCAGGGACCCTCCTGCATATTTCACACAGGCTCTGCCTCACTGTCCTCATCATCACCACACAGGGAACATGAGCAGGACTCAGGAGCACTCGGGGAAAGAGTATATTTTGACCAGAACGACCAGTGTTGTCTTTGGCAGTAAACTGGGAGGTGCACACCACTCTACCACACACATACATATGGGAGAATTCAGAAATCAAAAGACAGAAATGCAATACAATCACTCTTTTTTACCAGATCTCACACTAAGGCGTGTGGCATTTGTAGTTCTGGCTCATGGCTCGACCTCCTGAGGTCAGGAGTAGAGGTGTGCCATTGAACCCCATTTTCCACAGTCCTCCTCAGGACTGGAGCACTTGTGAGTTTTATCCACCTTCAGCCCAGGTGGCCCTTCCCCGTCACCGCTGGCTCTGCTGCCTTTCCTCGGGCTCTTTGTAAGATTTTGGGTCCAGAGGCCTGTGTCCCTCTGCAGACCACTGCGTGCAGAGCCCATTTCCTACCACTGCCACCCCATCAGTCCCCAAATTTCCTTGCACCCCTCCTCAGTCCGAACCATGATCCTCTTCTACCCGTATGCGCACTGGAGACCAAAAGCAGTGCGTGGAGAGGGGCCAGTGGTCAAAGTCTCTGGACTCACTCACGTGTGCGCTGAAGACACGGAGCTCGTTCCAGCTCAGTGAACCAAGAAGTTTTGCAAAGTCATGTTTTACACATCGCTAATTTACCGAATTGGAGTTAATTGGCTTGGACGCACACATGCTGAGCTTTCATCCCAATGATGACGCGATGGAGGAGTGTAATTAGAAGGACGAACATTAACCCATGGCTGACTGTTGATCCCCCAACACATTTAGCCCAAGGCCTCTTACCACTGCAGTCCCACTCAAGCCTAGTGCTGGCTCTGCAAAGAGACATATTTCATTCCACCTCTTAACATTTTTCAAATTTTTTCCCTGCTAAGCCCAAACTCCCATCCCATCTTGCCAGAACCATCTGTGAGTTACCTCTCAAGGAAGGTCTGCAAAAGGCAACTGTGCAAAGGAAAGCCAGAGCTGCTGCAGAGCAAACTTTTCCTATGAAACTTGTAAAAAGGAGTTGAAAATGGTTACAGGTCCGTAAGTCAGAAGAGGCCAAAGACCACTGAGGTAGGACCTGGCTGTACACACCTCTCACGGAGCAGTATGAGCAGGATTCAGTGCCCGTTTTACCCAAATACACCTTAGAGGCAGAAAGGCTCGTCCTAGAAAAGTTTGGCTTTAATGACTTTTTTATTGTTTCTAAAAAGTTGAAAAGGCCTGAGAAGGAATAYTTCCACCCACCAAGGGGTGCAGGCAGCAGTGCTGGGGCCATACCCTGCCAGCACAGGCTGGGGTTAGGCAGCCAAACCAGGCAGCAGTGTCCAAAAATGCACATTTCCCACCTGCCCCTTTAGAGACATCACTTCCAGGCCTGCGACCCAATGAAACACCTCAAGCACTGACTGCAGTTTATCTTGAATTTGCAGAAGATATTCTCTATGCAGGAAGAAAAGGATGGAAATATTTTCTTGTGATTTTTACCTGGAGATACTGAAGCTGCTCAGAGAAACGAAATATTGCCAATGATGGGTTAGTGGGCAGAGAGCAGGAGAGATGGTCAGGCTCACTAGCACAGTGGTTTCCAGCTTGTCACACACCTATCGCTGRAGATGTCAGACAGAATTGTAGGGAATCTATAACCCACCTCCAAAAGTAAAATTCTGGAAGTTGAAAAAAGCCTGTTGGTGTTCAGTTTATAACCCTGCTTTGATCAGCCAGAACCAGCTGGGACTTCAGCCACCAAAGCTCATCCAACTGTATTCTTGCATCAGTAGCCAATAGCATCAAAATGAACAAAACACTACACCAAATTTTAGCTATCAATGACACAAGCGTGCAAATACTTACTGATCTATAACATGCTGCCCACGTGGTTGAGCATGGACATAAGTGATTGCAACCTTGAGGTCCTCTCATCAGCAAAAAAGTGTGACCAACTGATCTGAGACATCACTTCAATTCTGGCACTGTGTGTGTAAGCAAAGCCCTTCAACAAAGCTCGTTTCATACACTTGTTGAGATTTCTTCAGAAAATCAAATGTATTTATATGCTACATRTTCTTTAATATATTTTTARKTTTTTTTTAGCCACCTAAGTATTTTTTAGCCTCCTGGACACTACTACTGTGTTATTAAAGCATATCCAAGCAGATTTGCAAACTGACCTTATCATATGYCATTGTAAAAGTTTGCTTCCACATACAGTCCCCTTCRCAAATAAATCTGCCTGTCTTTTTTGGAACACAGATTACAATTCAGTTAATTATAAAAATTAAGTAAACTATGAAATGAGTATACCTTTTTCTCAAATGCACGTTCCTTACATTCAGTCAGGTTTCATCAGGTCTGTGAAAAAACTAACTGCAACAGCCCCATTGGAGATGTGCAACCAGCCCTGACTGCAGATGACACCTGATGGACAGGAGCCCCCTACAGAAAGCTCACCTTCCCRTCCCCGCTCCTAGGTGTAACATCAGATTCATCGCTTTTGACTGACTTCAGGCTTAGGGCTTCCTTCAAGGAACTCGGCTTTTCTCATCCATTCAGAAAGATTACAGAAAAGGATGAGTCTACCCTGGGAGACTAAAGTTCAAATAAAAAGTCTTCAAGAAAACCTGCATTTTGATGTTGAACATTTTACAGATGACTCCTCCTTCACTTGTATTTATTACTTTTATAAGTCTCTACCTCAAAAGAAAAATACATCATCACGCCATCACATGATATTTGCAAAGCATCACTTTATTCATTCTTCTACTTGCATGCCTCTCCCTTTGCCTTTTCTGGCTTCTCTCACCACTGTAAGCGTTGTGAGCCAAGGACGTTAATTTTGTGCTTGCCAATGTCAAGGGGGTCTTGATTTTATGTGTTCCCAAACTCTACTGTATTTACAGTCACAACTACACAGTCAAATCATTTCAGAGGATGGGGTCAAGAAGGTTAAAAGCAGACTGACAAAATACAATGCTTCTACAGAATAAGAAATTATAGCAAGAAGGTCAGTAGGGTTGATTTTAATAGATGTGAACAGTCAAAAATTCATAAAGCAAATGTGATAAAGCCACCTGGAGTGCAAATATCTCATGATTGCCAGACATTAATGATGAATGATTAATTATATCTTTATTAGAGTATGCACATGTTTGAGTCTTCTTCTGGGGACTCATTTTTCTGCCTTAGGACTCACTGGGAACCAAAAACCCATAGCTTTTAAATCACAAGGGCAGAAGAATTACTAATTAGCGCAAGAAAGAGAAGCCGTGACTACTGCTCCAACTATCAGTAATAGCTGCAAAGGGGACTTCATTTCTGCTTTGCTGTTTCTCATGGCTGTCTGCCAGAAGCCCAAACTCCTGGTAAAGAGAGGGCTGGAGGAAGACCTTATCTGACTGCATACCCCTGACCCAGCCCATCCACAACCTGCTCAGGAACAACACCAAGCAGTAGCATCAAGCTGGGAAATCACAAAGCACTTTATAAGTAGGTATTTAACCTGCCAGCCTCCCCTTTCGTCCTCCCTTTCTCCTCCAGCTCAGGCTCCAGTTTCATGGGGGAACAAATAGGAAAACGAGAGGAGAACCCACCTGTCCACAAGCACACAGCAGCCCTGTGTGCTGCCATGGAGGGGCCGTTGTCCTCGCCCTGCTCTCGCTGCCTGGCCAGTCCCTTGCCTGTCCCTGCAGCGACACACCATTACGTAGCACTCACCTACCCAGGTTTACTACCTACAGCCCTCCCTGGCTCTGGCTATCCGCACAGCGAGGCATCCCTACGAATCCCATCACCACCATGCCCACAGAGGTGGACTTTAACTTGTGCCAGCAGCCGGTTTATGGAGCAGGTTGGCTGGGCATCACCACTTCTTGGTTTTCCCAGACAACTCATAAGTGTTGCCTCCTGCATGACATGAGGAAGGGGCAGGATAAAAGGGAGTTTTATGCCAATACTCTTCCACCGCAGTAATAAAGTGTGTATTAAAATGGGACCAGCACTGAGATCAAGCTGCAGCTAAGAAACATGGTACTTGTGCCAGTGAAGTCAATAAAATGGGGCATATTTGACAGCAGCAGGGCAGACCTCAGCTGGCTTATACTACTGCCCTGTCTCAATTACCTTGGTTTTCTTCATTTTCCCTGTTCATATCCTTAGATGTGTCTTTCTCCCCAAAGAGGCTTTTTAAAATTGCATTTGCAATTGGAAGCATCATAGCAGTGGAGGCAGTATTACTTAACCACATGGACAGGAAAGACGTTGTCAACATCATCCCTAAAATTAGTCTGGAAGAGAGAAAAAAGGAAAAGCTGAATTTCTTCAGTTTGGCAAGTTCTCGGATATATTATAGCTATAGGAAGAAAAGCTCATGTGCAGGGATAACGAAACTAATAGCAAAAAGGACTTCTGTGACTATCCTGTAACTGGATGGAGCACAATTATGGGGCTGAACCAAACGATTCTCCTTGTGCTCCGCTGGCCTCTGAGCAAAGGCAAACAGCTGAATAAACTCAGTAAGTTGGAGAAAAGGGGGTGTGGACAGCCCCCTGCTATGGGAGACACTCGCATCACGGCCCACCACAGCAGAGCCGCTTCCCGAGCGCCTGTAGCTCACGTCCCCCATGGAGATCCCCCTGCTCCCCTAGTCACCTGGCTGGCTGGACTCCCACCAACATGAGGACCCGGAGCGCGATCCTGCGGTGTAAATTCCACTCCTCAATGGCCGAGGCCATGATTAAACCACTGAGGAAGAGGAAATTGGTGTCTAAAAAATATTGTGGGCAAACTTTGTTAGATGGGAGGATCCCCAGGAAGGGAAAGAGGACGATGGGCAGCAGAGCTGTCACGGCCAAGGGCAGAGCCTCCGTGCACCAATACAGGGCCATCAGCAGGATCACATAGAGACATCTTCCTTCCTGCAAAAGGAGGAGAGAGGAAAAGTAAGACATGTGGCATTAGAGAGACATGTTTTCACTTGGAGACACTTAGCCAAGCAAAATGCGCCAATTACTCCTTCAAGGATACAGTATTTCTCCCAAATCATTTCCATCAAGTGCAACACCTTCCCCGCTACGTTGTGTAGGGGTTCAGGACTTAAACTGACACAGCAAAACCCAAACCCTCCTCAACTGCCTGAGCTTCCTATGGCAATGCACCCGGGCATCAACCAAGGAGAGTAGGAACTGTCCCAACGTGTTGAATTAGGGTGCTAATCCTCAGCAGGCACTGCTGCTAACACCCTTAGGTGTCCCAATATCTGACCCTGCTACACTTAATGTTTGTGCTTTCTCTCCAACTTCCACACGCCATGCTTTGCATGGCTTTGGTAAAACAGCTTTGAGACGGATGTATCAAGTCCCCACATTTGCAATAGGAGGCACACAGAAAAGTTTCTTTTCTTGGATCAGAGTCTCCCAAGAGATCTGTGAGAAACCATGCCATGGCAACCCATCCCAGTCCCTACGGAAATCAGTAAATCAAGCGCCCTGGTGCCACGCCACTTCCTGAGGGCAGGGAGCTCGCCCATGCCCAGCATCGCCCCCGCCTCGGCCAAGGCTGGCAGAAACCCAGTGCCCCCGCGCTGCAGCGTCAATTCATTCATCCGCCCAGGAGGCACAAACTAGACCAAGGCCATTTGTCATGACAGCCACGGCYGAAATAACAAGTGACGGAAAGAAGTCAGGAGAACGGCTCCAAGCCCAGGAGAAGAGAGCCCTGGGGGGGGCAGGGGGGAGCCCAGTGCGGAGCTGGGCTCGGTCATGGCGGGGCTGAACGGGGATATTGTCAGCGACCGCAGGGCAGAGTGCCCGCAGCGCTATAAATAACAGCCGAGAGTCATTTGGAAGCCACAGAGCTATTTATTTTACCACTCTTTTCCAGCTTGTTGAACAGGTTGAATTGTTACTCAAAGGCACCTCTGTCCCTCTGCTTGGACCTTCCTCCCCTGCCCCGGGGCTGGGCTTGCGAGGGCTTTTGCGAGGGAGACGACGGCTCTGCTCCCTGCCGCGGCTGGGTTGGGAACAGCGTGGGCTGGGAACTGTGTGGAGCTGCGTTCTGGGGATAACGTGGTCTCAGCTGCAGCGTTTGAGCGTGCAGCAAGGCAGCAGAGCAGGTATGGCAGAGCCACAGCTTGCCTGGCCACCTGCAAAAAATTCACTCCAGGCCTCAGCTGAATGTGGTCATCCCCAAGCTCCTGGAGCAGACCCCAGCCCAGTAACACACCCGCAAACTGGGGATAAAAAATAACCACGGTTATTGAGAAAGCCAAAGAGCAGAACCTACCCTGACACCCCGCTGGGTGCATAAAGCCGAGTGAATTGAAACCAATACAGATTTATCATTCAATACATCTGTAGTGAGTGTTTGAAAAGTGGCAAGAATGACAGAATTTCTGATTTGCTTTTAGCACTCAAGCTTTGCATTTCACAAGCAGTTCTGCTAGTAAAGCTCCAGCGCATGTGGAAACGTGAATAGCGCAGAACTGAGAGTAATTTGCTTCAATTTTTTAATGCATTAATCACAGAGGAGCCACCACTTCATGTGAGGTTCCCAAGATCTGGATTTAAAGACCATGTGCAGTCCTAATTTTAGATCCCGGTAAAATGACATACAAGATTCTGTGCAGTAAACCCTTTATGTTCCCAGGGCTCAGCCCTGGCACCTGGCAGTTCCCATGGCTTCACTGCCTCCAAACCAGCAGGACCAGAGCAACAAACCTGGCAGTGATTATTTTTGCAAAAATAAAGAATCATGTTTTAAATCTTTGCACACTAGATTAGTGATTTCATTCCTGTGGCAACTGATAATTTCTCTTTACTCTGGCTCTTTTTATACAGCAAAGAAACAGCTCTGCTCTCATTAAGCCCTTTTCCATTTGATCTCTAAAGGCCATATAAATCATTTTTTTCTCCCACTGGCAAAATATTATTCAGTTTTCTGCAAGGAAGGTTGCACCAAAGTCAACTTCAAATTAAAGACACTTTGCCTCTTACAAGGGTAGAGCAACTGAAAATATTTAACAATGCCTTGATGTAAGAGCATATCAGTGAAGGCTTTAATTGACTTGATGAAACAGATGAAGTACAATTTAGAAAACTAATTATAAGTAAGGGATATTTATTTTCTGGTGCATGGAAAATGTTCTGGAAAACATTGCAATGAAACACAGCATGAATCTAATAACTAATCTTCATTGCAAGATCAAAAGCCAAGGGGTAAAACTGAAACAGGGCAGCAAACTACCGTATGGAGGGTTTTCCCAAAATTTTGAAACCTATATGGATCAACAGCAAACCACTTTAAAAAGAAAGCTGTAGTATTGTTTATCCAACTTATTCTACCCCAAAAGAAGGCAAATTGCACCTACATTAAACAAGTTTTTCACTTAAGATAGGACAATCATTGAACAAAAAAGGAACAAGACCACTTCAGAATAACTCAGATTTGGAGCAAGCACTCCCCAGAATAAAAAAAAGAAAATAAAACCATTAATAAAATTGAACCAAACTCTAAATAAAATTGAAAGGTTTTTGGTTTCAAGATATCTTGCAAATGTTAATTAATGCTCTCAGTGCCCAGCAAGTTTGATCAGTATGCAAACAATAAATGCTAACAAATGTCAGAAGAATCATCTTTTAGGGAGAGGGCCACGGCTGCCCACGCTGTTGCGTGCAGCACCATCACCCCCGCATGATCTTTATCCTTCGATCCCTCTGCTGTGTCACTGCCAGGCTCCTTCTACTTCTCTCACCTCCCTGCAGCTTTGTTTTTATTTTTTTCAAAATAAGTCTATCAAAGTTCAGGGGGAAAAATGGTAGCACATACAAACTTTAAAATGGGTCTTGTGATTGGGTTAATTTTATAACCATTTAATGATTTCCAGGGAAGTGCTTGGTGGCTCCGGACTACAGCAGCTCTCCTTCCTGTTGCTCAAGAGCCTTGGGAACGACCTCTGCCCCTCCAGACGCAGATCCTGTCTTCACTGCACTGAAAGCACCGGGGATTTTCCACACTGGGGGACCTGCTGAGCTACGGCAGAGGAAGCCAAGCCACAGGGTAGTCTCCCGTGGACAGGAGAGCTGGAGAGAGCAGGAGGTCTCCTGGAAGGGCAGATGAGGTGCCCCAGGGAAAGGAGATGCTGGCAGGGAACGTGGGTCAGATAAGGCAAACTGGCTTGCCCAGGCATAGCACCAAGGCATGGGCATGCACGAGCCACCAGTCCCCACCGCCAACCTGAAAGGGGACATCAGGAGCTTCAGCTGGACCTTGTACTCCACCAGCCCCAGGCGGCTCCTGGGCAGCCCAGTGCTGCCTGCCCAGCGCCCACAGCCTCCCCACCAGACAGACCCAGTGCTCAAAGAAGCCCTACCTTGGCAGTGCCAAGCTTTGGTTTTTCTCCATCAACCTTTGCATGTTACATGGTCATCACAGCCTCACCACCCCCCCCGCCCCCAGGCTTTCCCCATCACCCTTCTGCCCTATGACCAGGCAAACGAGTGACAGACAGGTAACAGGCCCCGCCAGGACCTCAATCCCAATCCCAAGAGATATTTTGGCTGGAACTGGAGCTTTTCAAGCCCTTTTATCCCACTACCATCACAAAGGAACACCCCAACCGTGACACTCGGAACTACTCAGTACAAAAAGTACCGGTGGCTTTCAGCATCTCGCTCGCCAACTGTTCTCACTTTGCAGCTGTGACTGTGCTACTGGCCATCTCGGTCCCACTGCCTGTTCTCCAATGCGGTGGCTATGTGAATCTGATTTCTACTAACCCAGCTCCTGCAAACATTATGTAATCTGGACATAAACCAAGCCCTGTTTACCAGCCTCCCTGCCAGCAGAGTTGTTTTGCTCCCACTGGGTATTTGCAGAGTGGCTAGAAAGGGGCCAGTAACACAGGGGTACAAGCGGTAAGAGCTGCAGGGAAGATATTTTGCTCTGGAGGTATGCTAAAAAGACATAAAACTTATTAAACACTTTTATTTAAACTTCTTGAAGTATTTTGTAGTTGGCAGAAAAACAGAATCATTTTCCCTATTTCACAAACAGGACAGCTGAAGCTCAGAGAAAGTGGGCAAATTGACCAAGATGACGTAGGAAACTAATGACAAAAATGAAACGGGCATCTTAGAGAAAATCTTCCCTGGCTCAGAGGTCTGAGGCTCACACCTTCTCTTGGAGGCAGCAATAGATCCTACATCTTCAAACGTTCACGGACTGTGAAGCTAAAACAGCACAGTGTGATGATTTGACACCCTGCGCGAGGTTAACGGGGCTCCCCTTTTGAATCTCCATTTCAGCATCAGGGTTTGGTTTTGTTTTTAAGATAGATCCACCATATTTGATTAGAAAAAAAGAAACATTTTCAGTGATGGTGATGGCAAGTTTAGTAAGCCATTCCTATGATTAGGTAACCTCACTGTTAAAATTATGTTGTGATAATCAGAATCTGCCAGCTTCAATCCTCTGCATCTTCTTATATGCTCCTCCTTTATGCCTCAGCCTGGGCCGCCCTTATCCAAACTGTGCTCGTGATGGATGCACCTTCAAGGTGGCAATGAAGTTACTCCTTGACTTTTTATTCTTCGAAAGAAATAGGTTGAGTTCCCACAGCCTTTCATCACATGGCCTGCTTTCCAGTCCTTTACTCGTTCTGAGACTTCTCCAACTTGCCAAAGCCATTTCTGAGCTGTGGAAGCCAGACTGGAAGGGTGTTCTGGTAAAAGCCACAACCTCAGCAAATAGCAGCCTGGTAGATCCTCACTGCTCTTGCTCAACTTTCACATGTCCATACACACAAATATCACATTAACCCTCATGGCTGTGAGTAGCCAGTCTGGTAGCCGTGTTCAACTAATTACATATTGCCATCTCAAGCCCTTTTTTGGGATCTGCTTCCCGAGAGGGAGTCCAGATCAGCCTGACCTGCAGCCAGCAGCCCCTGTGATCTCCATCTACTCTGGGGCTTGCACCTGGTTTATTGCTTCACAAAACTCAGGCAGCTCTTATAAAATTCTTGTATGGAAGTTGCCTAAACCTGTAGTTTTTAAAGTAGCCAGGGTTGGATGCAAGTATTTTAATTTCCCTTTACTGTCACAATAAAAATATTTCATTATCAGACAACTTCTTACGATATAGGACTGTACTACGAGCACTTTCCTGAGTACAGAACAAAAATGCTTCACTGAATATAGCTTTTTCTGCCTTGTCCATCTGGCAASAGAATACCATGGGTCAGATTCCTTTTGTGCCACACACTCAAAATACCGCTCATCACCCTCAACACCCTGCCCAGGGATTTCTTTCTCAATTCTTTCACATCCTTTTTCATGTTTTCTATGGTTCTTAGCTTCCAATTAAAATTGACTTGTCAACTCCCCTTTTCCCCCAAGTATTGCTGCTTTCGCTTCCTCTCTGGGCCAGCTCGCTCTTCACCAGGCTTGCCCTCTCTCCAGACTGAAGCTCATGTGGTAAAATGTCGTCACCCTACTTCCAGTTATCACCCCTCTTTCCTCATTGAAGTTCTTCCTCTCATCTCTTTTAATTGATCATTGCTTCCAGTTTTGCAAAATTGGCCTTTCTAAATCACCAAGCACGTATGTAACAGAGATGGACTTCATGCGTGAAACGTATAATCAGGCTACAACCATTTATTTCACCTGCTGGGCTGCTCTCCTGACTGCCACCTCTTTGCCTGCCCGTGCTCCTGCCATGCTCTCCAGCCCAGGATCCAGCTCCCCTCCACCTCCAGGACACTCCGCTCCCAGCCCACCACCCCACTCGCCTACATTTGCATCACCCCCTTTCCCCACAATGCCTTCGTTTGGAGATGGTTCATGTTCTTTGCTTTCAAATGCAAGCAATGTCATTTTTCTTCTGGAAGTTCTTAAAGTGTCCTTGTTCCAATCAGGAGGACTCATTACGTCCAAGTTAATTTTAAATTGCTCTATGGCCACTGAGGAAGTCAAGTCTGTTTTCTGAAGACATTGGGCCCTATTTGCCTGCTCAGAGCTCCTTTTAGCAGATTTGGCTGCCTCAGCTGTTACCAAGCCAAGAGGCTGTAGACATTGAGTTCATTAGAAGCTGTTGGAACAAGCTCTTTGCACAGCTCATTAAAAGTGCCCCCCATGCCCCTTCCAGCAGAACAGTTCCTCCAGCCCCTCCTGCCCTGCCTGAGCTCTTTGCAATCATTCACAGCCCTCTGAGCAGGGGGGTCGCAGGCACTTCCACTCTCGGGACAAGTATTCAGCCATTTCAGCAGCAACCAGAGCAGGAGGTGACACACAGACCCTTGTGCGGAGAACTGGTTTCTGGGAAGCAGCTCCACACAGAGCATTTCCTTCTGCTGTTTTATGTGATGGGCACAAGTCACTGTTCCAGCAACAGTATGGGGAGCACACCCTGAGGTCTCAGCAAACCCGCCCACAAAGCAGAATTTTCATTTCTCTATTTAAGAGAAAGGAGATTGCAGACAAAACCACTTATGCAAGTCTCCCTCTCCGCAACTGCAACCTACAAAGGGCATCAAATAAAAACAAGGGCTATCAATGTAATGTCAGCACCAGTGCCAGCCCTGACATCGTCCCTCTGTGAAGAGACTCACACAGAGATCTGGAGAAGAACGACCACAGGGTGACAGCTGACGAGAGCTTTAATAGCAGCTTGCAGATACGGATGCTGGAGTTCATGAGCAACAAGCAAGGTCAGACTTGATGGACGATTTTTCTCAAAGGATTTTGTCTCCAGGGAGATGTCACCTAGGTGCAGGTTTCACCGGAAAACCCATTGCACCCAGACCACAAGGTGTCACTCAGAAGTACACACTAATCCAAGAAGCCACATCCTATTTGTGGTTCTCTGTTATATCAACTTCAGGTCATGATTTCTTGATCTCCAGATCCCAGTGAAACGCTCCCTTGAAGCCAAAGCTCAGGTGGCTCCTTATGGCTCCAATCCCTTGGGAGATTAAAATTGCCGAGCATCCCAGTGGGGAGAAGGTAAATGCTGACATGACGTGGGAACAGATTTTAGCATCCCCAGAGCAGGAAAGTACTGCAGAGGTGCCTGTAAGACACCTTCTCGCAAGAGAAACCTCATCCTGAGACTAGCAAGGGCTGAACCTCACTGCTTCTCATCTCCTACCAGTTTCTATAACACCCTGCAGGGTAGCACACCAACCATCCCAGCAGGAACACGGGGCTCTCCAGCCCATCCAACCCTCCCACGCTCCAGATGTGCAAGTACCTAGTAGCATCGAGGTTGCTACAATGACTGCACCACACTCAGGAGCTCCTCCTGCCCCAGCCTGCTTTCTGTGGGTGCCCTGCCTGGGACAGCCTCCCAGTCAGCAGCCCAGCAGCAGCCCAGTCAGTTGAATTCCTTCTGAGATGGAGCTTGCTGAACACCTGCAGTAGCTCTCACGACCTGGCTGCCCAGGAGAGCACGAGGCTGGATTCGAGTCCCATGTTAGGATAAACCACCCGACCCAAGCGGTGCAGCTGAGGACACACATTTTCCATCATGCTCCAGGATAACTTCCAAGTTCCACCACCCCAGATCCCCCGCTTGCTGAGCCTTCGCCTATTCCCCCCTTGGTGTTTCTACACCGCAGTTAAAAGCATAACCTGTTCCTTCCCCTCCTGCAGCCCCCTGCGGCTCCGGCTGCAGAGGGCAGTTCAAGCAAGCTCCGGACGTCAGAACTTAATCCCCTGTTGATGCAACAGCAAGTTTCCTTTCTTGCTGAACAAGTGAGAGACAATTTCATGTTGAAACTGTAGATGAATCACTGACCCCTGAACATGAACAGATACAATTTTGTATGGTAGCTCACAGCTACAGGTTCATCCCTATGCCAGACTCAGGGAGAACTTGATGAAGCTGCAGTCGGGCTTGCTTGAAACGTTGCGCTGGTTAACAGCCACGCGAGCATGAGAGTTTTGACAGCGACCAGCGTAGATACTGGCCAGTCTCACTGCTACCAACTGTAATGCACTTAGTGCCCATGGAGAATGAAGAACAGATCGCTAAGGTGAGCGGGCAGAGCAGTCAGCTCTGCCAGGGCCTCTCCTTCCCTGCCTGCAGCTGCCCCACTGCTTCTTCGCCCTCTCAGCTGCAAACACTTCCACTTTCCCATCACCAGTTTTTCTTTAATAAAACAGAGTCGATCAGGCTGGACTATGCATGAGGTCCTCCATGGGTCGCACCCAGGAGCATGCTACCAGCACACTGCGAGAGTGGAGTGGGTGTGAACAGCACCATTACACCAGCAGAGACTTTTTTTCTTCTGCACATGTGAAGAAATCCCTTTCCTGAACACCCAAATCTTTACACAGCCTGTGTAACACTATACGCTTCTACCAGTATGCAGAGCATCCAGATCGAGGGTCTTCCCGCCACGCAGCGCCAGGTTCATTTGTGACTTATTCTCACAATTAACCGCTGCACGGTTCAGGCACAAGCTTGCGCTGAGCTTACAGTGCGTCTCCTCACCCTCTAACCGTATCTCATGATTTTACAAGTGCCAAAGTCAAACAAGATACTATTAAATATAATTGAAGTCACTTGTTCAGCTACTGTAAATAAATGTACAAATATAATTATCTACTTATGAATCTGCAAAGGAATTAAGTACCTGTTGTGCAATGTGCTTTCTGCTCTTTGAGGCAGACATTTAGTATATTCCTATTAAGAACTCACCCAATAATGCAAAATAGAAAAAAGGGAGATTAAATCCAAAGAATTTTCTCTTTTAACATGTTGTGTCATTAAATAAAGCAACGGTCTTTTTTTTTTTTTTTAATTTGGGAGATTTATTTGCTATCTTGAACGTACAGGTTTCACCTGACAAGCACTACACAGGCAGAAGTAAATGCCACCTTCATGTCCTTACAGCATCTGAATCATCCTATAATCACTAAGTACGAACATCACTTATTTTCTGATGTAAACAAAGTCATTCTCAAACGGATCTGAGTCAGAAGGTAAGAGTGAATTCCTGCCCATACTGAAGTCAATGGCACAAAATTTCCCAGTGACTTCACTGCCCCATGGAATTCCACCCAAGGCTCGGACCTCCTGGTGCACAAGAGCTGCGTACATGGGACAGCTGCAAAAATCTCCCAGTCTCCAAAATTTTGCCACAGATTGCTTAATGTGCAGCCTAACACACATGCCAAAGCCCAAACCTTACCAGGAGACCGGTTTCTCCATGTCTACAGAACCACACAAATATCTTGCTCACAAAGCCTTTTCAGATACAGCACCAAAGGTCTCCCCAGGAATCGCCCGCAGCGGTGCAGGCAGCACTCGCAGCTCCCCTGCATTTCCCAGCCCTGCAGCACAAACCCCGCTGCCTCCAGCCCTGCAGCATCCCTCTCTCCCTGCCCACACCGCTACCCGGTGCAATTCCCATAGCAAAGGGGATGGAACATCAACTCCAGGCAGCCTCAGAGCCCTGGGCACTTCCCTTCCACCCCAGCTCTGCAAACACCTCACTGGGTGATGCTGGTCATGGGCCTGCTTTGCCTCAGGTTCCCCAGCTCTCCTTTGAGAGCTACTGATAAAAACTACAACAAGGCAGCTAGGTATCAGCAAGAAGTACTAGTTGGTGCCACTTAGTTCGAGCTGACTCTGAACCATAGGTTCCTGACACCTCCCAATGTCTATATAAGCAACATAAATACAGTTCACGCTATCTATCCCTTCTTCCCCCTAAAAAGTTAAGATAACCCCAGGATGCCCCCTCCAGTCGCACTCTAAGGTGGCTGCAGAAGCATGAGGAGCTGTGGCAGGCTGCAGGCTTTAGTGGTCCCCTCCCTCTGTGAGGAGACCCTGGTAGGTAGCAGGGTGACCCTCATGAGGGCCAAATACTGCTGGGGCTGAGGCAGGAGATGAGGAGCAAGGTGGGACAGGGCACCGAGGCTTTGTCCCCTGTCCATGTCTCCAGGGCTGCGCCCCACAGTTCATGTCCCCAGCCTGTAACGCTGATCCATACGCTTGGTCCATGCCCTGAGTCAGTGTCCTCAGTTTGYGCTCATGGTCTATGCCTCCTGATCGATGGCCCCAGTTGGTATCCCCCAGTTAGYGTGCCCTAGTTGGTGCCCCCCCCAGTCTGTGTCCCTGGTTGCAGCCCCCCCATCCRCGTCCCTGGTCAGTGCACCCCAGTCACTGCCCCCGGGCATCCCCAGTCTGCAACCCTGGGTGGCAGCCCCAGCTGGTGCACCTGTCCACGCTCCGCGGCGGGTGGTCTCCATCCACGCCTCCGCTCCGTGCCCTCCACCAGTGCCCCCCCCCGCTCCCGCCGGTGCCCGGGCGCGGGTACCTTGGGGGGCAGGCTCAGCAGCACGGGCACCAGCGCCAGCGGCGCGCACAGCAGCACCACGAACCGCCGGACGCTCCACACCTTCTTCACCAGCGCCCCCAGCGCCGCCATCCCGCGCCCGCCGCCGCCACCGCCGCCGCCGCTCCCCCCCTTTATCCCGCGGGAGCGGAGCGCGGCCGCCCCGCCCGCCGGGAGGGGCCCCGCTATACCGCCCCGCCCCGCTATACCGCCCCGCCCCGCTATACCGCCCCTCGGCCCCCGACCCCTATGCGGGCCCCCTATACAGTGTCCGTCCCCCCCCCCCCATCTCGCCATTTTCCCGCAGCTTCGGCCGCGCACCTTTTGCAGTCGGAGGGGTTCGGCAGCAGAGACGTTTCGAAACCGGTTCAAAAACTCTGGCAGCACAAGAGCACGTTCGGGTTGAGCATCTGTGTATTGCAGGCCATAAAATAGCATCTGGTTGTGCTAATAACGCAGGCTCAATACATCTAAATATAAAGAAATAGTACAAGTGACTGCTAGGAAAAAACACCCACATGCAGCAGTTTAAATATCTGGTTTAGTTCTCAAACATTTCCCCTCCATGGTCAGAAACAGTACACAAATGCACATCATTAAAAACTCAAAAGCATGAGAAAAACAGAGAGCTGCGATTGCTTTTGACAATTCAATTTAACCAGTGACTCAGAAGTTTGACAAGTTGTTTGCAATGCCATGTGAAACACTTTTTTTTTTTTTGTTAAAAGTAAGTGAGCACAACCAAACAAAAGACCAGTGGTGCAGAGCGGGATAGAGCCATGGGAAATACTGGAAAAGCAGGAGGCAAAGTCTTGGCTCACACAAGTGTGAACTCCAGCAAGCGAGTAGCATATGACTATACCCTGGCTGGCCTTAACATAATCAGGCCAGACCCACGCAGTTAAGGATTCTTCAACCACGAGTCAAAAAGAAAACAAAAAAGCTGCCCAGATCTAACTCTGAGGGCACATTTTCCTGCCAGCTCTGCCCTGCAATAGGGTCATCAGAAAGAAAATGGGAGAGTATGTGAGGCTGGACAGGTTCCCCTCACCTGGACCAAGGTAAATCTCAGCGTGTGCTGCAGAGGTTGCCGGTCTCCGTCTGACTGTGGGGAGCCCAAGCGAGAGGCACGCATCACAGGAGACCGAGCTGATGCACTATCAAGTTGAGCAAGAGATCAAAGTCAAGGGAGCTGGATTTTCTCTCTGCTTTTTGCATCGCCTGGATTCTCGGAATTGGAGGCTAAATGAAGCTGAATAGTGAGGAGAAAAAAGGGAAAGCAAAATAACCCCCGACTTAGTACTTCACCAGTATCCTTTGAGTGCTTTAAAACATATTGAAAAACCTGGGTGAGTTGACCCCATATACATGAAAGGTGTATAAAAATCATGTTCAGTGGAGAAACCTTTCCCTTTTCACAATTAATCAGCTCTCTGGAGAATTACTACCTCCAGGCAGGTCACTCCTAGAGCATCAAAGAAGTTGGAGTCAAATGCATAGGATAAAAAAGCAGACCCCACTGAGGAAAGCTCTCTCTAGCTTATAAAAACCATGAATCACTGGCACAGAGGGAACAAGAAATTAGGGAGGAAGAGTGTGGTGATAGAATCGGCATTAGAGACAGGACTGTACCCCCATCTGAACGGACTCTGCTCCGGGTGTGGATCCACCTCCTCTGTTCCCCTCCCTCTCCTTAAGGGCATATATATAATTTTGCACAAACAGTAACAAATCAGTTAATCCCCACAGCCATCCCAGGCAGGGGCTAAAGGGTGATGGCATCACCACCGCGGCCCTTTTCAAATAGCGGAATGGACACAAAAGCTTTTGCCGGGCACTGCCGGGGGCTGCTGGCAAAGCAAGGATCCGGCATCCGCCTGGCGCCTGGCCCCGTGGCTGCCCAGGCCCGCTGGCAAATGCACCTTCTCTTGGGGCCCAAAAGAAAGCAGAGAGCTGACTGAGAGAAAGCCATGGAGATTTTTATCTTGCCTTTCTTTAAATGCTCAACAACATGAATAAAAAGTTAACATGATAAAAAAAATGAGTAGGATATTCCTGTGCCGCCTTAATGCCACCATGGTGGGCTATGGTAGCATAAGCTGCTTTATCACTTGGGTAGTGGTGCATGATGGAGAGGATGGGCAGATGGATGGCTGAAGACCTGAAAGCAAAATTCAGGCCATCAAAACAACGCAACTGCTTAAAACAGGTTCAGCTTGCCCAATATACCCGTCAGCCAGAGACCGGGTGCACGCGTATGAGTGTGTGCCACGTGCTGGACCAAAGGAGCTCTACAAAGCTTTTTCTCTCAAAATCAACCTTGTAAGTTAAAAAAAGCTTCAAAAGAATAATAAGCCGTCAATGCCACAGTCTGTTCTTTCTCTTACAAAGATACAGACTTCTGCCAGTGCAGAGGGCGAGGGGAACGGGAGCACAGTCCCCCTCCGAGACGTGAGTCACGTCCCTGCCTGGACAGCCCCTTCTCTGATCCCACCCGGCCCCTCTCGGCTCGGCGGCGTGGACGCTGGGCTCAGCCTTCAKCGCTTCCCAGCCGAGCGCATTGTGTGGGGGCTACATGCTGGTTCACTTGGCCTTCCAGGACTTCGGCTGGGAATTAACGTTTAATTAATTTGTTTCCTTGTAAACTCTGTCTCTACCACCCCCATTTCCAGTGCCAGCAGCAGCCGCAGCTGCCCTCCCTGTGCTCCATGGCCATCACTGGGGTCAGACCTCACTCCACTCCTGGGCCATTACTCTCCGTTACTTACAGAGTAAGTTTAGCTTATTGCAAAAGAAAGAGGTGCTGCCTAGTGCCCAAAGGGACCGCTGTGGGACACAGCTTGTGCTTGGGCCAGGGAGAGGCTTTATTTATCTGTAGTGACCCTCACATAGTGAACTCTGGGTTAGAAACGAGCTTTTATGCTTTTATTGCACTAACTTGGTTTCCTATCAGCACTGATGGGAGAGCAGGGTTGCAAAAGGTTATCAGTGTTTTGCATCTTGCAAAACTGGAAAATATCAATTTCCTGCAGACATCAAGGCCTAGACTAAAAAAAGTTCACTCGAAAAAACTACACCGTATAGCTTGTATGCACAGTTTTTACATATACACACAGTAACTACCGGCACAGAGCAGCCACTGTCCAAAAGTCATGGTAACAGCATGCCCAGATTATGCAACCGTATTTTCATTCCTGTTTCTTGCCATACTTGTATGTGTTTTCTTTCACGTCTGTTTTTCCTCTTAGTGCTCCTATAGGTCTACAACTCACGTCTATCTCCAAAAATCCCCTTATTTCAGTTCTGCACTTACAGCATCAGTAGGCAAAACAGCACTTGTCATTATTACTGCAAACTAAAGTCAGGCTGGTAACCCCGAGCTCGCAAGCTGGCTCCCCACTCCCACGAGAGAAATCACATGATGGTCAGACACCAAAATAGACAAAAAAGGCAACTCCTTCAATAACCAGCGATTCCCTCGGAAATCCTAACACATTCTGCTGATGAAACGCCTCTATTTCCATTTCATTTGTCTTTCCCTCTTTTATTCCTCTTTTCACAGCTTATTTGCACACTCCTCGTGTTCCTGGCACTTTGGGTGATACCCAGGTGTGGAGCAAGACCAGGCAGGTGCCAGGAAGCCCCTGGAAATGAAGCTGTTCCTGGCAGGCCTGGAGATGGTCCCCTGGGACAACAATTCATTCTTAACAGCAGGAAGATTCAAGCGGTAGAAAGACCCAGAGTGATCGACTGTCCATCCAGCACACAGTTATAAATATTTTCGGTTGAGAGAACGTTTTTCCCAAATAGAAAGATTTTTCCGGTGCTAGCGATGGTGGCAGAGAGACCCCCAGTGGCTGGGTGCGACAGAAGCCATCACCCTTCACATCCCACCGGCAGGCAGGCGGGAGGGCTTTGGGGGGGTGAAGGCCAACGCAGCCTTTGGGGCGGGTGAGAACAGCCCCTCTGGGTAAGCCGGGGCAGGACACCACCGCTTCTCCTGGTGTCACACGGAGCTGTGACCCTGCTCAGTGTCCGGACCCGTACTCTGAAGAGGGTGGGACTGACCGCTGGGCTGCTTTGGCCAGCGGTGGAAATACAAAACAAGACAGACAGTCGCTCTGAGTTAAAAAGGAGTTTGGGTTTCTAGCCTAAAAGATCATTTAGATCTCTTTCCAAAGATTATTGTTTTGATTTCACTTAAAAGAGTAGTTTTTATTTTACTGGTTTTCCTTTTAAACTCAAACAAGCTAAACTGCATTGCAAGGACTTTGTAAAAMGTCAGACCAAACTCTGAAAGAATATTGGTGGCTTGAAACTGTATTTGCAGCAGATAAACTATTCATGTAAAAAAAAAAAGAAAACAGGAGTCCTATTTTCCTTATGAGAATGCATGCACACTGGACATAAAGCCTGTGTATTAATAATGCAATGGCAAATTATATCAATAATAATAATAATTCAGTGTTGCTTCTGACCATGCAGATGCACTGAAAGCTAAGCAGCAAGCCAAGCTATCCTCAGTCAAACCAAGACTGGAAACTCTGCCTGCCTTGAGAACCAGCCAGGGAATCAGGRGGTTTCATCCAAGGAGCTGCTGCCACAGGCACAACCAGTGATACAGCTGAGGCTGCAAGAAGACGTGGGGTGGATGCTTTGCAGGTCCAGAGTGTCCTCTTTGCTGGACATGCACCTGCTGTGATTTTTCCACCCTCGAACATCAATAGCACAGCATTCACTACAGCAATCCATATAGACCCATCAGGCTGATCAAGAGGAAATATCAACAAGCCATAACACAGATGTGCAAAAAGTAACACTTACATAACAAGGAGGAGTTTTATCATGCAGTGAAAAAGCAAAACATTTTTCTTTTCATTACCAGTAATGTTCTGCTTTATTTTGAAGCTCCATCACAGAGCAGATTTCGGCAGAGGCCAATTCAGGAGTCCCTGCTAGAAGGCCAGTCCCACGCACCAGCACCCCGCGAGGGCTGGCCTCGCCGCAGGCTGCTGACCCCAGCTCCGCTGCAGGGCTTCATCTCAGAGCACCGTGCTGGCCATAAAAACTTCCAGTTGATCAGCTTTGTTTCTACTCCGTGGTCCCGCGGGGAGAGCTGCATTTTAATAAACATAATGATAGTTAGAAACAGACTTCTTCAAAGGGCTTTACAAACATAACTCAATCCTGGCATCACCAGGAGACAGTAAAAGTGGTGTTTGTACAGATGGGGGATGGCAGGCAGGGAGGTTAGGCGTGCTGCCTCCCCTCAGTGGGTCCGGGATTCGGGGCTCAGATCAGGCCTCGTTAGGGGACTCGTTAGCTCACATCCACCTGCTCCCACCATGCCACCAGGCCCTGCTCCAGCAGCCTGCAGGCCACCCCGGACCACCCGGGGAGCACTGTTTTAAGTGACTGTGTGCTGCTTGGCCTGTTGCATTCACTCCCCAAGCAGGTAGGAGAGCGTGCAGCAGCAGCTCCTAAAGCCCCACTGCTCCCTGCATGGAAACATGGCTCCTTCTTCTTGCCCCCAGCCCAGGCTGTGGCATGCTCCGTGCGGGGTGAGCACGGCTGGGGCGCCCAAGCAATAAAAAACGAAGTACACACCAGCGGCATGCAGTGCTGGTTCGGCAAAGAGCAGGGGGTCCTCGGGTCCCGCAGGCAAAGCTGTGGCTGGGCGGTGGAACCCGGGGCCCCACGCCGGGGCCGGGCACTCGCCCAGGCGGCTCCTCTGGCAAGAGGTGAATGCGCCCCGGGCACGGGCAGCCCGCAGCGCTAGGACACTTGCGCAGCCGCGAACCGCGGGCCTTGCTGTTCGGAGGCGGCAGCGCTGCGGCGGCGCCACCGCACGGAGTGAGCTTCCCGCCGCGGCAGCGCCTTGTGGTTCGCGGCGCCGCCCGTCCGCCCCCACAGCCCACCCCCCGCTCCCAAAAGGCCGCTGCCCCGCTCCCCTCCCCTCCGGAGCTCCAGGTGCCCAGCGGGCTGGGGCCCCGGTGCCCAGCGAGAGGGCTCCCGCTTGCCCCGTTCCCTCCTAGCGTGTCCCCAGGCAGGGGTTTGCTCAGGCTGCTTTGCTTTAAACGGGGAGGAAGAAGCCCTCCACCCTTCTCCCCTGCCAGGCGGAGTTGTGCCCACCATTACCCCCTTTTCGCAGCTGCTTTTTCCCCTCCGGAGGGAAGGGACACGTCCGTGGCTGTGAAGAGGTGAGGAACACTGCCGCGCGGAAGGGGTTCCGGCAGGGTTTGCTCCCCCCTTTGCACAGGCATTTTCAGACACAGCAGCGGGAAGGGAGCAGAGGATCTTCCCCGACGGACAGAGGCTGCCCRACACAGCAAATCGCTCAGGGAGAAGTTCACCGTTTCTTTTAAATCATTATCTGAAGTAAATGACAAAGCTCACGCACTCACCCAGCACACAACTCGCATCCTATTCTGCTTATAAAGCAGAGGACTGATTATCTTCTACCCCATCTACTGTGGGGTTCGTAAACTTTCCCTCTGGGCCATCTTCATCTTACATTGACGCTATTAGATAACAGTAATACAGAAAATCAAGTAATATAGAGAAAACGTTACTAAAAAACCAGTATTACTGCCTACCTCTGCCAATTGCCTACCTAGGCAGGCAATCACAATACAAGCAGTCCCTCTTATAAAGCTCCAAAACATGGAAATTTACAGCAGGCTTCTTGCTTAAAGTGCAAGTTTCTCAGCAGAAAACTGTTCTTGATTAACAACTTCTGTATTTGCTTAAGGAAATACTATTGACTGAAAGTTAAAAAAGCCAGAATTACTACTGGATGAAAATGAACCTGTCTTATGTTTAGCTCTCTATTTCAGCGTTGCCCATGTCCTGGAATTCAGTCCTCCTAAATATTTTCAGGATGTGTAGAGCCATTTATAATGGATTTAAACGCTTTGTTGTAAAGTCTTCTGAGAAAAGTAACACATTTGTTTTTCTTAATTACCTTTTGTAGATGCTCTGGTATCCCCAGGTCCCTCTTACCTCCCACGAATCCATGGTCCACAGGCTGAGAAAGAGTACTTGGTATGATTCTAACCRCATGAAGAGGGCAAGTGGAATGACACTATACGTTACTTTTTAGAAGAAATATTTAACATTTAGGAAAGAAGTGACCTTTAGTTGTTTCTCTAATCTGTGCTCCCATCTCACAATTACTTTGGTTACTTTATGACACTTAAGCTCATTCAAATGTATTTATTTGAAGACACAGTTATCAAAATAGTGATCTGTGAATAAAACCAACTAAAGTATAAATAACCATATTTGCAGAACCTAAGTAGTAATATTTCTCCATCCCTAAGCCCGCTCTCTTCTACCCAATCATGGATCTCTTCCTTCCCCTTAGTCGTACTTCATCCAGCCTTTTGATCACAGGACCGGATTTTTTAGATGTAGCTGCATAGGTCTTTAGCAGAGCTTTAAACATAGGTTCAGTATCCGGATGAGTACTAAGGAAGGCTTTTTCCAGAACATACAAATCAACTCCTTTATCCTCCGGAAGACCTGAAATAAAACTGAGCCCAAAGTCTATCAGGACCAAATCCAGCTTCTCTGTGGGTGGTCGCAGAAGTATATTGGAAGTTGTAAGATCCCCGTGTATAAGATCTTCATCGTGCATTCTTGCTAACAGCTCACCCATCTTCTCTGCTAAGATAAGGAGGCTACTGGTATCATTTCCACTCTGTTGTACAGAATTAATATGATCTTGAACAGTAATCGAGTCTACAATATCTTCAAGATATATGGAGTTGGTGACATAATCCACAAAGTAGACCACTGGAGCTGAAATCCCTGTTTAAAAAAAGAACAAATGAAATGCTAGCTGTTAATTTACAGGATTTTCCAACTTTATTTTAACAACAAAACAGAACCAATACATGCCTTAACCAGAAACGCCAGTTGAGATCACCCCCAGCCACTGACAAGCCACATCTAGGAATTCCCTCCACCGATCCCCATTTTCCAACCCATACTGCACTAGCCTCCAGCCTTAAATCTCGTTGGCAGCCCGAGCTTGGCAACAGGATCAGCCCCTCCTGGAGCGAGACTCCCCGCAAAAGGACTCACAGGGGCTTTTTAGCCGAGGACAGCCTGCATTTTAGGGGGGAACCCTGAAAAAGCAGAGCAGGTCACCCCAGGATGAGAAGAAACCACCTGCATCCTTCAGGATGAAGCAGGAAGGCCGCCAAGTGCCTGTTATTTGCTCTGAGGGACGTGGAGAGCCGGGGGTGAGCCCGCAGGCACCCGGCGCCCAGCGGTGTCCGTCCTGTCAGGGCAGCCTCGCCTCACGCCGCCCCGCCCCGGCCCGGCCCCGCCGCCCCCGGGCCCACCTGCCCGCCGGCACCGCAGCAGCGACCGCGCCTCCTGCGCCGTGCGCCGCCGGCTCAGCCGCTCCTCCAGCGCCGGGTGGCGGTACCGCTTCGGGATGCGGAGCTTGGCCACCGCCGCCCGCCCGAGGAAGAGCCCCCGGTAAACGCGCGCCTCGGCACCCTGCTGCACCAGCTGCAGCCCCGGCAGCGGCGGCGGCGGCGCCTCGGCCTCGGCCTCGGCCACCACAGGGCCCGCGGCGCCCGCCTCGGCCTCAGGCTCGTCCATCGCAAGGCCCGAGGCCCCGGCCCCGGCCACGCCAGAGCGCACACCGTCCGCCTCAGCCTCGGCCGCCGCCATCACAGGACCCCGCCACCACACAGCGCATGCGCGTCGCGCCTCCGCTTCGGCAATCTTCGGTAGCCCTTGCCGGAAACTGACGAACTCCCCAAGCTCTACCTCCCCCCCCCCGCCTGTAGCGCTCCCCGGCGCCCTCGCTATAGCGCGCCCTGTGCCCCTACCTCCTCGTTCTCGTAGTTCCCGGTGCTGCCTCTCCCAAAAACCCTCTTTGTGCTTCCCCCCATAAGTCCTGCTCCCTCTGCCTACCTCTGCCATGCTGGGGGATACTGAGTAGCTGCAGGATGGTAGGACTTGTGCCTGAGCCTTCCCCAGCCCCAGCCGGGGCGTTTTCCTGTGTTTCTGCCAGTGCAAGAGCGAGACCCCCAGCTGCCCCAGGGCCTGCAAGCAAGGTGCTGGATGTGCACCTTCCCAAGGTGGCAAGTGGGGTCTCGTGGTCCCCCCGAGGCGCTACCAGCACCACCTCGGAGCCGCCTGCCAGGGCATCACCCCTGGGCCACCACCTCCAGGGCATCACCACCAGGATGCTCCAACGCTGGGGCATCACCATGGGGACTCCACCACCAGGGCTCCACCACTGCCTCTTGGCGATTCACGTGMCAAAAGCCTTCGCTGGAGCCCATGCGGATCCACTGCAGCTGCCCAGTTTGTGGTCGGGGAGGAGGAGGGGGTTGCCTGTAGGCTACAGGGGATCGCAGTCTGCAACAGGGCATGCTGTGACCTCGGGTCCCCGCGCTGGGCAGCACCAAAGCTTCTGCCCCAGGTGCTGGCACAGGCCACTGATGCGGTGAGTCGGGTGACTCCCCCTTCCTCGAGCAGCCAAGCCCCACATCTCCACGTTAGTAAAAGATGGACAAACCTCATTAACTTGGGAGCAGTATTTGGGTTTTTATGGCACACCGAAAACCCACTACTCTACTGGGTGATCTGCACATACTGCAATTTATGTTCCTCAGAAGATACAAGGGAGTCAGTCCAGTCCATTTAAGTATGTTTTCAATTGTTGCCTTTGGAGGTGCCACAAGTCCATTTTGTCCTTGTTTTCTCATCCACAACATTTGTTTCCTTTTCAGAACATTTATATTTTATTAACACATTCCATACAGCTTACTTGTCATTGCATGGTGGGATCGTGCCTGGCAAATATTTATCTTGCTTCAGTAACAACTTTTAAACAACCTTCCCACGTTTTCAATGATAGGGGTAATCTGTCCCCAACTCTGCCTGCTCGTGGCATCCTCCTTCAGCTGTCCTCGCCGTGGCAGGGCTGTAGGAGCCCGACAGCTTGGCCAGGGAAACGGATGCATTCCTGGGCTCCATGGCTGGAATTTGCAAATGCCACAAACAATCAAATAAACAAAGAGTTTTTCCCCCGTGTTGTTGGCAGATTTTATCTAYGCACAGCCCCCACAGACATACATATATAACCTATGAGCAAGTGCACACAGATGCCCCCAGTTCGTTATTCTGGTAAATATAATAGTCTTCTCTCATGCTGGCGAAAAACATCCTCCAGAGTGTTCAAAATACAAAAGAAAATATTTTTGCTTTATTTTTCCCATTATTTTATTTATTTAAATTTTATCTTCCCTGTGATTTCACTTACTCTTTTCTCTTTGAATGCAATAAACAGTTGACATAGCCCTTGCAAACCATCTAGAGCCATTTACAATATTTATGGTATCACCCAGTATTTTTATTGGAATATTGAATCACCCCAGAGAATTGCACTGAAGCCACAGACTCTCTGGTAAATTGTTTAATTATGTAACTTTGTTCTCCTGGTGACAAGCATTTATAAACTCTCCTTTTACAAACAATGTAATTGAGTTAAAAATTGCAGTGCAGCAAACCAAGCTAATGGAAACCAAGGCAGATCCCATGGGCTCCTCCCTGCTGTCCTGCTGATCCCTTGGCATCAGGCAGGCTGCAGCACTGCGGGCAGCTCTCCCCTCACCCCCCAGCTTATTTAAGGATGGAGGCTGCGATCCTCAGAGCTGGACAGACTGGAAAAGGACTGAATTTGGGCTATGTCAGGGCTCAGGTGGCTCCTCATGCCCAGCTAAGGCACTTGTTGGCTCTGAGGTTGTGTCCTCAACCTGCAAAGCGCAGGCACAGGGATAAACCCTCCTGCGTGTGAATTCACAGCGCTGACTCCCATCACAGCTCAAAATTACGGATCTTGGCCAGTTCCCCCAGCAAGAGGATGCTACGGGCAGGGCGGGCAGTGGGAGGAGGGCTGTGGGGACCGGCCACACAACAGAGGGTCACAGGGGCGCAGGGGAGCACCCCGGGTCACCGCAGGCTGCCATGCTGGAGGCAGCCCTAAAACGTGCAGGGAACAGGACCAACAGGGTGACCACCAAATTCCAGTGACCCCCCCCAGGGTTAGCGYAACATGAAAGAATAACATAAAAGAAAACGCGCGCAGCCTGGCGTCATAAGGAGAAAGCTCTCTGGGCTGTAAATGAGCACGCAATAAATGCAGGTGCCTGGCGAGCTGGCTCCATCCCAGCCAGCTGTAACACTGGTGCCTGCTCTTGGATTATAATTCACATCAATAACTGAATTGAGCTTGGTCAGTTTGGTCCTCTGAATCCCTTCCTAAGGGTCAACTGTAATTAGAGAAAACGTGCTCGAGTATGTGATGAGCATTGCTGAACACCATGTCTTCCTTTTTAGAGGATGAACTTCTCTCTCCTCTTGTATTTTTATTTTCATTTGTGATTTTTAAAGCCTCTTTTAGCTGCTCCAGCCCTGAGGTAGACAGTAACATTTTCAGTAATCACAGCCRGGTTGTGTTACCAAGCTCAGGCTGCCGTTTCAAACGCCGAGCTCTTCAGGAAGCACATTCCTGCAGCTCAGCCCTGGAGATGGGTTGTTTGGCTGTGAAGCAGGAACGCACCCTTGCGCCCCGCAAGTCCAGCAGCCAAGAGAGAGATAAGGATTGGATGGGGAAATGGCACTGCCAAGACACACAGTCTCGAGAGGAGGAGGAAAGCATCGCAGGAGGGAGCAAGGCTAGAAACATGCCAGCAGACATGAAGCATGAGCCAGTTCTGGTGGATCCAACCCTTCCAGACCTTCTCATGCAGAGCTTAGGGACAACGCTACTGCCTTCAACAGGCCCCAAGTACCCATTAACTACAAATAGTATGATAAGAAAGATGTACTTTAAAAACCACAAAGGAAGATTTTTTTCCCAAATTATCCCTGCTGTACATCATAGCAGGTTTTCACCTTTTTTTTCAGAGGACCATAACCCCCAGCCACGCACAGCGTYGACACAGCAGCTACATTTCTGTACATACTGATGTCATCTTTTTGGCCACCTTTTGTAAACATACCATAAAGCTCTGCCTATACTGCCTAGGACCTCGCCTCCTTGCTGTCTGTGCTAATAATGTTTATTGCCCTGCCAGAGAACAGGAAGCCTCCAGAAAATGTCAGGGTGGCAGATAAACGAATGCTGAGTGACCACGGAGAAAAATATCAGTTCTTTCTTCTCACACGGAAATCATTTGAGAAGGAAGGAATTGCTCAGGCAAATTGCAGATGGAGCCAAGAGTGGGTTTTCCCAGCAGCTGCCGAGGACTGTAGCTCCCCTCTGGCTCTCCGCCTGGCGTGAGGGGGAACCATGCATGGGTGACATCTCCCTCAGTTCATAACACAACGCACACAAAATGCAAAGGCTTGAGCTCCAGGGAGAAGCTGCAGGTGCCAGAGATCACCGCATCCCCAGCATCCCCCTGTGTTCCCAAAACTTGCAATATGAGCCCAGACACAGAGCTGTAGTGTCTGCTGCCCACCACGAACTGGCCTTATATGCAGSGTCTTGGGGAAGAGAGAAAATAGCAGTCATTTCTCCATCTGAGTGTTACGAGAGCTGGTCATGATTTCAGAGCTGTTTAAACCGCTTCAACGTGAATTACAAATCCTATTGAAAAGCTCCTTCCATGAGCACCATTGGTTTCTGTTGGCTGGTGTTCATGTTTGAAGCCATTCTTCCCCGAGTGTGTGATCCATGTGCAGCTGTCTGTTTGTATCAGATACAAGGTTTTAGAAGAGGTATTTTTAAATACTGTATTTCCATTGAAATTAGAGCATATGAATAGGAAGCATTTATTTACTCTATAAACCAGGTAGATGATTTGAAACACTTTTAATATTCACTATGACTTTGAGAAGAAACAAAACCAAAACCTTTGATCAACTGCTGACCATATTGCAGGCCAGATAGACTAAAGCTGAAAGGACATGCRTGATCCGGTATTGCCCATCTCAAGTGTCCCAAAACTACGAGTTGGAGCAAAAACAGAGTTGGCACCACTGGTCTCCAGAGCAGAGACATGACATGTAACCCCCTACATAGAATAATAATGATTCTTTAAATATTTCTCTTAAATGCCCCRTTAAGTTACCATGTGGAATGACTGGAAAAGCTCTTTTCAAAAAAATATCACGTGTTCCTCATTCTTCACCCAACCTGTTTACTTTTGCCTGTGTTAGAGGGGTGTGCCTGCACCACAGGCACGATGGTCAGTGATGCAGATCTTCCCCAACCTGATCCTCTGCTGTAGCAAAAAGCTCTACCAGCACAGGCTCCACAGAGTGCTGGGTTGGCGCTTGTGTTGTTACAACCGTGTGATTAAATGAAATGTTACCTGCAGTCACATACCAGCTTGCAATGTGGGTTTATGGTCATTTGCACTCACCCTACAGCGGCAGTGCCTGTTGCATGGCTCTGGGAAGGCTGTGCAAGCCCAYCCCCAAGCCTGTGACAGCACATCTTCCCTGCGCTGGTCCCTACACCAGCTGGGTTACAGCAAATTTCTGAACATTGCGTGTACTTCTCTGCACACGCACGTATTTCACCACAGAGCAACCCGCCCAGCAACTGCAGTTGGCATGAACAGCACTGAGGGAGAATGTTTGCATTGTGTTAAAGAGCTTTGGAAGCACTTCTAGGCATATCAAGTTTTGCAAAATCCTTGTCTTACAAACTGGACTTTAGGATACATGAATTAAGCCTCAGACTCAGAAAAAAATCTTGCATCCAAGTGCAAGTCCCAGTGTCTTTTATGCAGTAGCCAGCAGGAAGGTTTCTGGTCCAGTGAGCCGAAAAAGAATGTTACTTGCAAGGAAAGTTGAGTACTGAAATGCTTTGCCTAATGGAGCACTGTGCAGGGGGAAGGAGATAAGCTCGAGAGACTGATCCTTTCTTTCCAACAGAAGAGGAAGGTAAGAGTGCAAACTCAGTCAGGCTGCTCTTTTTTTTTTTAGCTTTGAAATGGTCACTCGTTCCTAGCAGGCTTTCTTTGGCTTTGTAACCCAGCTACCTAAAAACTATAATAAACTGTCAATCTCTTGTGGGCTTTTTAGAGGCTTTCTAGTCTAGAGGAGCGAAGCTCTGCATCAGAGAGCGTCTGCAGTCAGCGAGGAGAGGAGGTACCTATTCCTGGCTCGAGTGAGAGAGAGAGACTGGGGACAGAGCCGTCATTCCAGCAACCAAAGCCGTACCCTGCCACATCCTCGTTTCTAGACCAATTAGCAATATACCCCCGGTAAAATGTCCCCAGCCACCCTGCGCGGGCAAACCTCAGCTGCACGGAGGGGTCACACGCCCAGCCCCGGGTTACGGTGCGGCGGAGCGGGACCCCGCCAGACTCATTCCTCACCCCGGAGTTACGCTCCTTCTCCCCGGCCCTCTGCATCAGCTCCCCGGGGCGGTGCCCGCCCGGAGGCGGCCGGGCAGCCGGCGCCCCGAGCAGCACATCCCAGCGAGGGCGGCCCGCCCGGGACCCCCCGGCTCCCCGAGGGGCGGGCAGGGCGACTACAAGCCCCAGGCTGCCCGGCCGGGAGGCAGGGCGGGAGCGACGTGGCGCTGCGCGGCCCCGCTCCGGCCGCCGGACCCCGATCCGCTCCGCCCCGA